>APFE030765254.1:163859-235114 GCA_000404065.3 Pinus taeda
CTCGAACTTACCATGCTTACCTTTTTCCTCATTCCTTGCATCCCACTTTAGCACCACATCATCCAACTAAAATTTGTCTGCCTTTGCTTTTCTGTCATAAATTTTCTTAATTTTTTCCTGCAACTTGGATGTGTTCTGGAAGACTTCTTCTCTGGTCTGCTGCAAGTGGACCATTTGATTCAACCTTCTCTGCATAGGATCATCTTCACTACCGGTCTCCTGAAGAAGTTTGACTACCGGGGCTGTGAGAGAGGTAGGAAACACTGTATCAACTCCATAAACAACCTCAAACGGGGACGTACCAATGGATTTCTTTTGACTGACCCGATCTGCCCAAAGTGCATTGACCAACCTCTTATGCCAACTTTTCTTGTTTATTTCCAGCAGCTTCTTGATGATGTTGATCAATGACTTATTAGAAGACTCCGCCAATCCATTGCCTTGCAGATGATAGGCAGTTTAGTGACCCAAAATGATGTTATATTTGTGACAAAACTCTACCATCCTTTTTGATTTGAAAGCTACTGCGTTATCAGTGATTAACTTATTCAAGAAACCAAAGCGAGACAAGATGTTATTTTCAAGGAATGAAATAATTACCACATCTGTAGCTTGTCTGGTGGGAATTGCTTCGATCCATTTCATGGAATAATCTGTTGCTGTGAGGATCCATCTATGCTGACCAGAAGAAGTGGGATGAATTTCAGCAATGAAATCCAACCCCCATTACTGAAAAGGAGCACTCACTTCAATGGGCTTGAGTGGTAAAGGTTGTAACTTCTACCTTCATTCGAAAATCTGACACTTATGATAGCTCTTGACCATCTTATATACATCAACAAACAATGTCGGCCAATAGTATCCCGCTCTCAGGACTTTATTTGCTGTTGATTTCCAAAAAAGGTGACCACCACAGTCTCCCTCGTGGCAATCCTCCATGACCTTCTTTGCTTCTTTTTTCACCAATCAATTTAATAGAATGCCATCGAGATCTTTCCAATAAAGTGCAGAATTTCGAATGCAAAACTTGGCAGCCTTCAATTTGAGTGTTCTAGCTTTGTTTCTAGTCATGCCGGGCGGTGGTGACAAATTTTTAAGCATGTATATGATATCTGAATACCACGGAGAAAGAGCAAACATTTCAGATACCTGAATTGACGATCCTTCCTCATTCTCATCGGACATAGCAGCGATCCGATTTATGTCTAAGGCGTGCAAGTTTGACTCGGCCATTAACTTTGCCAATCCTTGTCCTTTAACAAGCTTTGTGGGCTTTATTTCCACATCATATTCCAACAAAACTGCAATCCACTTGCCTTGTCTTCCTTCCGGATCGGTCTGCACTAAAACATCTTTCACAGTAGCGTTAGGAACATAGGCCAAAATATGAGAATGTAGAATATATGCCCGAAAATCTTTCAATGCTTTCACAAGTGCAAGGGCTTGCTTCTCAATGATGTTGTATTTTAAGGTTGCATCTCTTATAGCTCTGCTGAAGAATGCAATGGGTCTTTCGTGATCATCTCTTTTCTGCAATAACATAGCTGCCATAGTATGCTCTGAAGAAAATGAAAACAATATAAAATCCTGAGTGTAGTCCGGGTTGACTAGAATTGGAGCTGAAGAAAGAGCCAATTTGACTAAATTGAAATATTTTACAGCCTCCTCCATCCATTTCACTTGGCTATCCTTCTTAAGAATTTTGGTAATCTCTCTTAGGTGTTCAGCAACATTAGGTACACAACGGCGTAGAAAATTCATTTTACCATTGAAAGATTGAATCTCTTTCTTATTCTGGGGCAGATCAATTTGCTGAATCGCTTGTACACGTGTTGGGTCAATACGAATGCCATCTTTTGAGATAATGTGCCCGATTTGTTTGCCTTCTTCCATCGCGAACAAGCTCTTTTTCGGATTCAGTGATAGGCCATATTTTATGCACTTTTGAAAGACTGTTTTTAGATGGTACATGTGTTCTTCATCAGATTTGGAAAACACCGTCAAATCATCCAGGTACACAACCAAAAAGGCATCCTTCTCATTTGCGAAAGCCAAGTCCATTACACGCTGAAATGTGGCACCCGCGTTTTTCAAACCGAAAGTCATTTTAGCGTAATGAAAAGTTCCCCACAGAGTGGTGAATGCTGTCTTGTCTCGGTCATCTTCATGGACAGAAACTTGGTTATATCTGGAATAACCATCAAGTAGTGACATACGAGATGCCCCCACTACTCGCTAAAGTATATGGTCCATTTTGGGCAGTGGATAGTTATCTTTCAATAAAACTTTATTGAGATTTCTAAAATCAATGCACAAGAGAATCTCACCTATCTTATTTCATACAGGCACCAAATTAGAGATCCAATCAGAAAATCTGATGGGAACAATGATCCCTGATTTGTACAACCTGTTTATCTCCTTTTCAATTGTTGGTAGCAACTTTGGATTTAGCCTTCTCAACTTCTGTCTGAAAGGTTTCTGATTGGGCTTAATGGGTATAGTGTGCTGAATTATATTGGTATCGTATGTCTTTAAGTCAGAATAGTCCCAACCAAACACATTTTCAAATGAAGACAACAAACTGATATATTTGTCCTTTATTTTTGGTTGCAATGCTTTAGACAGTTTTACCATTTTAGATTAGTAGCTGTTCCGACATTGACCTCTTCCACACCCTTCTCTGTTGGCTGCAATGTTGGCTTGTGGGCTACATCATCTTGATCAAAGATTTCTTCTAAAGGTATCAAGCCTTTAGGGATAACGTTATTCTTTAGTTGCAACACGTCCATTTCATTGATCTGCACATCATCTTTACCATTATCTTTACCATCGTCATTTTCTACATTAATTGAGTTTTCTTTGAACTTAACTTTGTTTTGCAGAAAATCATCAATCTCCTCATCATAATGGAAAACTTGCCAATATCTCTGATTGTCCAGGACTGTCATACGATGCTTGACATGGATTTCGAAATTATTGTTGGAGTTCATTGGGATATTCAAACTACTTGTTGCCTTAGCAAGAGCATCAACAATGCTATTTTGTATACAAGGCACACATGTCAAGGTATATTTTGAAAATAATTTTAGGATGTCTAGAACTGCATTACGGTAAGCTTGCATCCAAGGATGCTTTGCTTGATATTCACCTCTGCCCTGCTTAATCACCAATTCGGAGTCGCCATATACTGCAATCCTCTTAGCATTCACTTCCTTATAATTTTTAGGCCAGCAATCAGAGCTTCATACTCGGCTTCATTGTTTGAGCAATCAAAAGCCAATTTGTAAGAGCATACCCGCACGTTACTAGGCACTTTGTTCGGGGTGGAGAAAGGACTGCGTACCCAAATTCCAATTCCAGCCCCATCATTTCCCACTGCTCCCTTGAAATCCATGGTCCACAAACCTTCTTCCTCCTCTCGCAAGTGTTGAAAATCTATTTGCTATGTTTTGTCTGCTTGTTGTCAATTACTTTCACCTGATCACTCAACGATGTTCTGCTATTCGTTTACCTCTCTCTTTAAAACTCCTCTAAAATTTTCTGTTATTTCAGGAATATCATTTGCTTCTACTAACTCACTATCGATATCATTGAAACTATCGGAATACAAAACAAAAGACTCTAAATTTGTATGTACATAATTAATCAGATGATTTATTGGTTTCTCCTTGCTTGTAATCATGTATTTCATTTTTTGTTCCCAATACAATTTCCTCATTTGGCCAAACACCGGAAATGTTGCATAGGAGAAATCTAGTTGCAGTGTCCCTTTCAATTTTTCTAACCAAGACCTGGAAAGAAGCATGCCAAACTTGGGAGGAATATCTGCTACAACAATATCCATCAAAACATTCTTCATTGGGAGTTGATCCAGACTCACAACCAAGTCTTTAATGAGCCCGATACATCTTACTCTGCTGGAATCAAATGAATAGAGATCATGGTATTATCGGGTGATGTCCAGACCCATCTTATCCATGATAGCCTTGGGCATGAGATTATGAGAAGCTCCGGAATTGAACATGGCATTATGTAACACAAAATCATGCAATCTTAAACTAATATAAAAAGGTGGCACTTCATTATCAGGAGAATCACCATTGGATGCTGGCCCAAAAATCATTTCAGGTTGATCATCTTCGACATTCACCATGTCAGACATTGGGTCAAAATTCAAAATTTTGGACACTTGACTTCTATAACTGTTGTTCCTCATCATTTCCATCAAGGGAATGGATACCTTCAATTTAGAAATTTCATTCTCTAAATTAAAAGCGGGAATCTTTTCTACCTCTTTGACTAGGATTTCTTTCCTTTCCTTTTCTTTCGATGCGATTGGCTAGCTTGATTTTTCTGCTGATGGTGATTTGCTACTATCCGGATCAACCGCCTCCTTTCCTTTCCTTTGTGCAACTGATGAATCATTCTTTGATGCCTCAACATCCTTCCTCTTCTAAATTGGTTTAACCGGCACATCTCTGTTTCTAAGTGAATATCGCTGTTGTTGGGCAGACAAATCATTCATATGCCTCTTTGGTACTCATCTGATTCTTCCTCCAAAATGGTGTCATTTGCTAGAATGAAATCCGCATCTTTGTGTACAGCCGAGATTTCTGCATACTCCTCATCCTCAGTAATATAAATGGGCAAATCATCCAGAGTAAAGAAGTGTTTTTCCTCACCTATTATATTCCCATCCTCATCTGACTCCGGTCCATGCACAAAATTTTGTAGCAAAGGTGGCTGTACTGGCTACTGTGCTTTCTGCTCTTGGGCTCGCTGATCTCTTTGCCTTATTCTATATTGTGGCTATTGCTGGCCACGAAAGTTAGGATTTCTAACTTGTGGCTCAGGTTTGTCAAGTTTCACCCTTTCAAGCATCTGCTCTACCTTCCAGAGTAATTGATCTACCGAGGAAGACTCTTCTTTTACGGTGACCTTCTTCTTTGCCTTTGCTCTAGCGCTCTTGGTTAGCAGATTTGCTTCAATTCTGACCGCGATCTTCTGCATGTCTTCCATTGTGGCCAGTTCTCTCTCTCTTAATTGATAAGCCATGTCAGCATCAAAACCATCCGGAAACTTCACCATGGCTAACCCCACAGGTGGCCTTAGATGATCAGGAATTTCATTATAAACAGAATTGAATCTAATGCAGTAGTCTTGGACCGACTCGCTAGCGTTTCGTTTGATTTGCTAATATTCAGCTAGAATTTGAAGATGATTCTTTTTCACTTCCCAGCGGCCTAAAAATTGTCTTTGAAGGTTGGCCAAGGTAAAGATACGTGCAGCCGGAAAACCTTTGAACCATTTCCTCACTTCACCTGCAAATGTTTGTAAAAATCTAGCTCTTCAAGATATTCAAAAATGTCAGGACATGAATGGGATTTGAACACAGGAGGTATAGAGCTCTCTTGATGATGAATTCTCGGAATCAAATTGGGATTTTTGTAGATGTGTGGAGGATCTGGATGTGGATTAGCTCTAGTATATCTTCTAGAAGCCAACGTGCTATTAAGAAAAATCAAAGGACACAACCAACTCACTCAGCCTATCAAATCCTAAACTTATCATCTGGAAGCTTAGAATTATCAAGAAGTAAGGGGAGTAATTTGTTCCCCAGTGGAGTAGCCACTATGTTATCACCTAAATCTGCCTTAGGCTGAAGGAAGGCAAAATTCAGGGTAACCACAAACCACGCTCAGTCTGGTAGCTAGCCCTACCAGAACAGGAGAGGGCTCTCTTCGTGTCACGCTCAGTGAATAATCAAAACAATATGGTCTAAGATAACTTGTAGTGAAATATTGATTTTAGGCTAGTAAATAAATATGGATACAAGAAGCAATTTTTTATAAATGACAGAGTTTTTGGGATGTATGGGACCAACGAGCAGCAATGAGCAGAGAATTTAACACAAAGGCACATATTACTTCATGAGGCAAGATGGGCGGAAAGTCTAGAAATTAAATTTGAAATAATGCGGAATCGAAATATTGTTTAGGAGGGTGAAAAGGGCATAAACACATGAATCCTTTTCAACAGAAGAAGAACACATAATGTGAAACTTTCCCACAGGTAGAGCATTAAACATGAATTCTACCTTATCTTACTTAGAAAATTTCCCTGGAAATGAATATGAATGAACTGTGAAACATAACGAAATACATATGAAACATAAAGAGAACACATTTGCTACACTCACACCACATGAATTCTCATGAACCAGAGCCGTTGCCTTTCATTAATTCTCTGTCAAAATATACAATGAAGAACTGAGTTTCTCTCCCACAGTCTCCCAGAAATTACAACCAACCCTTTGCAAATGGTTTGAATACAATAAATAGACTATGCCATTGGGAAATAGAATGACCCATAGTTGGGAATTTTTTAAATGATTACAAACTAGAAATGGAAATCGAACCATTAGTTACACGTGCAACGTTACAAAAATGACAAATGGCTTGGGTGACTGCTCACCTTCCTTTTCCGTTTGGATAGAAGCCAACCTTTAGTGAAAATAATCTTTAAACTTTGCCTTAGGTGCCGAGCAAAATGTAGTATAAATGAGCGGACCCACTTGGAGAAAGTCGTGAATCGAAATTTCGCGGAGCAGAAGTGATTTTGGCCTTTGGGTCCTTGTGCGCCACGCCCAAATCTATATGCGTCGTGCCACTTTGGAGAAAGTTTTTAGGTACCTGCTGGAGTCCAAATTGTGCCCAAGTGTGCTTGTTGGAAAGCCCTGCCTATCCAACCCAAGTGGAATTTCTAAATTTGGTGCTCATTTGCCCCTCCAAAACTTTAATCTCCCAAGACTGCTTCCTAGGTGTCAAAATAGGGGCAGAGAGGTCATTTTTTTAGTGTGTTTTACCTCCTGGGGACTCAAAACTTGCCCAAACTTCTTGTCCATGCACCAGCAGTCATGATTTTTCATGCTGAATCCAAAAATGCAAACCATTTGTGATTTGGAGCTCCCAATCCTAAGCGCCACGCCACTGGGAGAAAAACCCTGTTTTATGCCCAAAAATTTGTCATGTGACCAAAATTGCCCCAAATTTTTTGAAATTTGGGCTGGAGGTTCTCTATGAGGTGCTATGCTAGGCCATAGAGGCTTGAGCCAAGATTTGAAGCCGATCTTTCTCTTTTTGCCTCTTTTGTCTCTTTGTCGCTCTCCCCAATTTCGCTTTCAAACTCCTTATCCGAGCCTTTGAACTCATATTTCGTGCCCTGTAGTGATAAACCATCTGCCTCAATATGGTTTTTTTCTTGTTAGCCTTCTCTAATAGTCTCTCAAGGTGGATGTTGATACACTCGAGCCAAGACTCTCGGTTATTGTTAATCTCTTGCTCTAATGGAGTGAGCTCAATCCTCCTATGTTGGGCAGCTTGGCGATTCTCACGGATGTTTTGTAGCTCCATGATCTGATGCTGGTCCTCAAGCTATTTGTTCCTCTGCTCCAAATACCTGATAATCCACTTAGCCCTCTCCAAATTGAGTGACAAGTCTTGGATCTCCGTTTGCTACTCCTAGATGGTGCTCCTAACTTTGGCACTCTCCACATCTGTATCATCATCATGAATGAGGATGAATTTAGCCTCTCATTCACCCTATGGCCCCTCGTCATGTATGGGCTTCTTGCCCCTTTCCTATACCTGTGTTGCCGATGTCGGAAGCGAGGCCCCTTCCACCCCGGGTGGAGATAACACTCGCTCTGCTGCTACAAACAAATGTCTACTGCCTCTCTCATAGGTGATGAATACTGGCATAGTAGTGGTCTCATGGCACTCATGCTGATGAGAAGGACCACCTATCTCATGTTCAACCTCTGATAATACCTGTGAAGTGTTGAAGAGGTCACGGGAGATGAAGTCATCCCAAGTAATGCCCTGCAATCCCAACTGATGAACTACTAAAATCTTAATAAGAGCAAAGTGATAAACATTGTTAAGTTGCTGCTGAGGGGTTTTGTGATGCATGAAGGTGTTCATCCTCTCTATGTTCTTGCAAATGAAATATGGTATGTTCATCATCCGTACCCTGGTAAAGTGCATGAGAAACTTGATGTGATAGGCATATAGACGAGAGAACCTCCCGTCACAGCTGAAGTACTTCATGATCAACTTCATGAGTGGAGCATATTCATCTTTCAAATATCGGAATGGAAAGACTCTTTGGAGCTGCCTCAAGAAACTGGCCTTAATGTAAGGCTCATAATGTTGCCGATCCACCTTCTGTTTCTTGTGCCATGGTTCTCCAACATTCGGTATGCCGGTTGCTAATGAGACAGTTTCAAGTGTTAATGTGAAGGTGACCCTGGCCAAGATAGAGTGATCTCCATGTAGGTGAAGCACAAAAAGACGGGCCAACTCATGATGAACTCAAACACTAGCCACCTTTTGATAAAACTCAAAACATGATAGATGCTGGAAACATGACATAGCAAGAGGGCAGGCCTGCAATTATATGAGGGTGGTTGGCTCATCCCTAACATGTTTGCCACTTTTGTGATGTCTCCTGGGAGCCTGTTCTTCTGAGGATGAATCGATTTGGGTTTCTATCCCATACTCCGATGAATGCTCAGATGCCATGACTGTTGTATATGTGACTGTGCTTGGACTGCCTTTTGATAATGGTAGTGAAACTATGTGTTGTTGTAATCTCTACCACCAAGGGGAACAATGCAAAAAGGGCGTGTTAGGCAGGGGAATAATATGATGGGATTAGGGATTATGGGGGAAAATTTTGTTTAGCGACATGTAGGAGGGTTTGGGGATTTTATAAGGTAGGGTTAGGGGTTTTATATTTGACAAATGAGTGGAGGGGATAGGGAATAGGGGTTTAGTAATGTTTTAGGGTAGGGAAAATAGGGAAAAATGGGATAAGGGGGAAGGGAACAATGGAAAGAAGGGGAAAAATGAGAGGTGAAAGAGGAGCCTTGGCATCAACACAACAACTTTGCAACCCTAGAGCAATGGCTTTGATGATTTCAAGTGGTAGGGTTTAGGCATTTTTTATTGCAATTATAAACGGCCATAAACCATCATCACATTCATAAAAATACATGAGCCACCAAGATTTAGACCCTACCTAGCATTTGGAAGGGATTCAAAGCGATTTGATGCAAATTTGGCACAAATTCGGGCCTTTGTGGGTGTACGCCGTGCAGCAAACCCAGTATGCCGCACTCTGTGTGTGCGTCGCGCCCATGTATTTCCACCACTGTGGGGTTGTGCCCTGAGTGCCATGATCTCTATGTGCGCCGCTCTCCTCTGTCTGTGTGCCGCGCCTTTGAAAATGACTCCAACCTCTCCTAAAATGCATGCTAACTCTTCCCAATGACTTTGCAATGTCTCTCTATAACCTTGATATGCGTAATGACTTCGTTTCTTGTGGGAATCTTATATAAAGACATTGGAGTCATGGGTTTAAATTTTGTTTCTTCAAAACCCACTTTGATAATGTTTTTATTTTGGCACTTTTTCCTTGATTTAATGCAACTTTGTATTTTGCTTTTCCCTTTGAATTTTTAGCTAAATTTGGCCTTGGGCCGACCTTTCCTGGCAACTACCGATGTTTACATATGCTGCTTAGAGGGTAGCATGACTATTGCAAAGGGGGACACTGTAAAAAGCCTTGTTTTATATCCTCCTACCAAATCAAGTCTTCCCATTGTAAAAACATGTAGACGACCACCTGCACACCTGGAAGAAATCATTCATTCACTACTTATAGTAGCAGAGGCACTTCACTTCAAGGATCAGACTAAACATGATGTTAAAAACAACTTTATCAATTATTCAGGTAATGTGAACAATGTAAAAATAAATTCTTGATAGTGAAGCCTTGGAATACCCTTTGAAAGATACTGATGATCAACATATCTAGACAACTTCTATATATAACAGCGAGCCTCTTGAAATTTAACAAGGCAAGGTTTTAAACATTAATGATAGCCTACACAATGACCAACAGCAAAAACTCATTCAAGTCCTGCAAAAATGGAAAGGAACTTCTGCCCGGGGCTATTCTGACATGAAGGGCATACACCCACAGTTATGTACGCATCATATGTACTCCAAAAAGGATGCTCATCTAATCTAGCAGCCTTAGCAGAGATTGAATCCACATCTCAAGGACAGTGTAAAAGAATAGCTACAGAATATGTTGGACGTGAATTTCATTTATCCCATTTCGGATAGAAAATGGGTCTCTCCATTGGTAGATGTCCCTAAGAAAAAAGGAGGTGGCGTATCTGTGTGGATTATCAGGAATTGGACAAGGCAATATAGAATGATCACTTCCCTCTTCTATTTATTGGGCAAGTCCTTAATATTCTCATAGGGAAGTAGTTCATTTCCTTTCTAAATGGCTTCAATTGCTACAATAAAGTTCAAATCACCCTTGAAGATGAAGATAAAGAAACCTTCACCTGTCCGTGGGGAACATTCGCTTATAGAGTGTTACCATTTGGTTTATGGAATGCCCCAACTACGTTTCAAAGGGCCATACTGAACATTTTTTCTGACCTGATAAATGAAGGCTTGAAGTTTACATGGATGACATTACCCCATATTGGGATGAATTTGATCAAGTGCTCCAATTATTAGAGAAGGTTTTCCAATGATGCATTGCTACTAGGGCGTTTTTAAGCAAATGTCAAGTGTCACATGATGATGACCGGAGGTGTAATCCTAGGACATTACGTTTCTGTAGCGAGGATGCAGGTAGATCCAACAAAGATACAGGTAATTATTCTACTACCTACACCCTGTACTCAGATGGAGATATGTAGCTTCCTTGGATATGCAGGTTATTATCGCAGGTTTATAAAAAAAAAATTCACAAATTTCTGTGCCTTTATATGCTTAACTGGAAATGTTGCTTTAAATGGTTTGACAAATGTGACACAACTTTTACAGATTTAAAGAAACTAGTTACGGCAACACCAATATTGTGTGGACCTAACTGGGAACTGCCCTTTCACATCTCCACGGACACATTAGATGCAGCAATAGGTGATGTCCTCAGCCAAGAGGAGGACAGAAAACCTTATGCTATATATTATATCAACAAAAACCTTACTGCTACTAAACTTAATTATGCAGTAATAGAAAGGAACTCTTAGCTGTCATTTATGCCATAAAGTTTAGATATTATATAACTGGCTATCAAGTTTTTATGTATAATGATCATTCCGCCATTAGGTGTTTATCCAACAAACCTATTACAAATGGTCGAGTGACTCGTTGGTTATTGCTTTTGCAGGAGTTTGATATCACTATCAAATATCGTCTGGGGAAGGAAAGCCTAGTCACTGATTTTTTTTTTCAAGTTCTAAAGATAAATGATACATTGGCAGTGGACGACCAATTTCTAGATGAAAATTTGTTTGTCGTAGCAGTCAAAATGCCATGGTGTGCATATGTAGCAAATAATCTCACAGTAGGAAAGCTACCCAGGCACTTGACAACAAGGGAAATGAAATAGATTGTCGAAGGCAATGTGTAGTTTTCTTGGATTGGAGGGTAATTTTTTCACACAGGGTCTCATATGTGTATACACAGATGCATTCATGAGGATGAGATTTATGACATCCTAAAGGCTTGCCATGATGAGCCTTGTGGGGAACACTTCGCAAATCATAGGACAAGGCATAAGGTACTACAAATGGGCTATTAGTGGCCCACTATTTTTGAAGATGCTAAGAAATATGCCTAGGCTTGTCATAGCTACCAAAGGATGGGCTGACCTGGTCAATCTGATGAAATGACATTGTAGCCCCAATTGGTGATAAAACCATTTGAACGATGGGCATTGGATTTTGTTGGCCCATTTCATCCACCATCAAGCCAAAATTCCTACATACTGGTTGCCATAGATTATGTGACGAAGTGGGTAGAAGCAATAGATTTTCCAAGAGCTAGAAAAGAAGCTATAATTAATTTCCCTTTTGGGCTATTTGCGCGGTATGGTTTACCTTGAGAAGTGATAACAAATCGGGTAGGGCAATTTGTAGGACACAATATTACATCCACTCTAAAAAACCACCACATTACCCATAGAATCACTTCCCCATATCACCCACAAGTGAATAGACAAGTTGAAAGCACCAATAAGGTCATTGAAGCAATTCTGACCAAGAAACTCTCAACACATCAGTGAAACTGGGCTACACAGAGGCATTATACAGGTAGGGAAGGAGTACTTCGAAGAAAACAAAGAAGAAGATTTATCTACAAATAAACAAATATGGGAAGCCTCCAACAAGAATACCAGGAATAGAGAGCCATTTGGATTCAGGAATTTCAAAACTACCTCCACTCGCTTACATAAATACGACAACATGGTCTTGAGCATGGGCCCTGAGTGGATAGGGTGTCGATATACAAGTGTTGAAATGTGGCAACAAGAAGATTCCAATTTAATTTGTCCTTGAATTAAATTGTGAGTTAAAATCGAATTTAGTGTTAACAACAACCTGGAAATAATTAATTAATTCATTTTGAATTAATTATTTGGAGAAATTCAAGTTAGAAGTCTTTCTGAATTCATGCAAGAGTTATCACTTAAATTAAGGATATAATATTGAGTTATATTTGAGGTGTAATTAGTTAAATCAATTTACTGAGTTAAGTCTAGTTAAATTACCTCCAAAGTATTTGAAGAACTAATAGAGAGCTAACAGTCAGTTGATGCAATGCATGCACTCAACTAATGCTACTCCAGGTAACTGAAGATTCTCTCATTAGAAACTCATGCATGTCTACTATGAGAATGACCCAGTTGAGATTAAAGTAAAGCATAGTGTACTATCAGTTGCATGTGTTTTCTTATAAAGGAAACGCATGCATGCTGTCAAGGAATCGTTCCTTGAGGATTGCACAGTTTTGACAATGTGTGAGAGAGTGTTCCACTTGGTAATAGGAGAATCATCCACAAGGAATAGTGCAAGGAAATAGGAGCTTGGATGGCAGAGAGGAAGGCTTGGGGGAAGCCAAGATTTCCTGTGAGCATCTGTGAGAATTGTATTGAGAGCTGGCTACCTATGAGAGCTAAGGCTTTGTATAATTCCTATGTATTTCCACCTTGTATGATAATACAGATAGTGGGGATTTTAGTTGAGGCTTTCCACAAAGTATTTTCATGTCTATTGTGCGCTTGATTCATCTTCTTCTGGTTATATTGTTCAACTCGATCTTCAAGCTTCCGCAAATTGATAGTAGAGGTAGGTTATAGTATTCTTCTTTGATTTATATTACATTATCGGGTTAACCTCCACTAGATATTCTACATGGTATCAAGGCTAGATTTGTAGAAATTCTCTACACGATATCAGAGTTGTGAACAATATACTGAGAAGGGAATTCTAAATTTGAAGTTCAGGTTTATAGGTGAAAATCGAATTCATATCATATTTCAAGGTTGGCCAATGGCATTCTATGGCTTGAGACTCTAGTATGCCTTAGAAAGTAGCTCAAATTACATAGCATGGAAAGATAGAATGGAGGTTGTATTAGAAGACAATGGATTGAAAGAATTCATTGATTAAGAAATCCCAAAGCCAGCTTCAACTAATGCACAAGAGTTGGCTGAGTGGAAGAAGTGTGTAGCGAAGGCGAGATGGATCATGCTTGAGGAAGTTCAAGACCATATTGTCTCGAGTCTCCATGGGAAGGATACTACATTTTCGATGTGGAAGAAATTGAAGGACCTCTACCAAAACGGTAGTGACTAGAGGAAATTGGCTCTCAAGGATAAACTTCGAACAATCAAGATGGATAAGGGAAATACTATTTCCACATATCTAAAAAATCTCACCACCTGCAGAGATGAGCTTGGCAGTGTGGGAATCACTACCACTGATGATGATATGGTGAGCCTCACTCTCGTTGGCCTTCCAAAGAGTTGGAATAGCTACCAGGACTTTGTGAATGGAAGGAGGAAACTGTCAGATTGAGAATGATTGTGGTCAGATCTTATGTAGAAGGAGATCAGGAGGAGCATAGGAGATGGTTCTTCATCCAAGAATGATGATGAAGAAAATCTGGCCTTAGCAAGTAAGGCAAGGAAAGGGAAGGGGAAGGCTTCCCATTTCAATTCGAATTCTTCTCATGGAGGGAAGAAGGGTGACATGTCTAAAGTAAGATGCTTTAATTGTCACGAGATGGGACATTACTCGACTAATTTCCCATCGAAGAAGTCCAAGAAGGGATCCTCAGAAGGATCAGAAGGTGAGGCATTAGACTCTCAGTTTGAAATGGACTTTACCCTCATTGCATGCATGGTGTCATGATGGGTTGTGTCTGGTATCTTGACAGTGGAGCCTCATTCCACATGACTGGTGATAAAATTTTATTCAGTGCCTTGGAGGAGAAAGACCTCAAGATGCGCATAGAGATGGGTGACGATGGAAGGTATAGTGTTTCAGGTGTGGGCACGGTTGCTTTTCAGAGGCAACATGGAGCACCTCTCACCTTGACAGATGTGAAGTATGTAGTTGGACTGAAGAAGAACTTGGTATTGGTCTGTGGGAGGAAAGAGGCTACAATGTTGTCTTCAATAAAGAAAAGGCGTTCCTAAGACACATAGCCATGAGTCAGACCAAGAAGATATGGATTCGGGTGAAGAATCTCTATAAACTAGAGGTAGATGATTGTGTAGCATTGAACACGAAAGTAGAATTGGTGAAAAGCCAAGACATTAGTGAGTTGTGGCACAGACCGTTGGGCCATTTGCATCATGGGGCTTTGAAGATAATGCAACAAATATCTATAGGACTTCCCAAAGGTAAACTTGAGCAAGTTGACAAATGCAAAGGTTGTACCTTGGGAAAGTACATCAAGTCTTCCTTTCATGATTGAGATAGTTGAGCAAAGGCTATCTTAGAGTGAGTTCAGACTGATTTGTGTGGACGATTCTCGACAGCATCCACAACTAAGCAAAGGTATTATGTGATTTTCATTGATGACTATTC
This sequence comes from Pinus taeda, assembly GCA_000404065.3. Taxonomy (NCBI): domain Eukaryota; kingdom Viridiplantae; phylum Streptophyta; class Pinopsida; order Pinales; family Pinaceae; genus Pinus; species Pinus taeda. The sequence goes on from APFE030765254.1 coordinate 178,828, forward strand.
TCGTAAATGTTGGATTTATTTCATGTAGAAGAAGGACCAAACTTTCACAAAGTTTTGTGAGTTCAAATATTTGGTCGAGAAAGTGTCAGGGAGGAAGATGAAGGCCTTGAGAAGCGACAAGGATGGAGAATATGTCTCTCAAGAGTTTACAAACTTCTATGCAGCAGAAGGAATTAAACGAGAGTTGAAGGCACCTCTAACCCACAGCAGAATGGGGTGGCCAAGAGGAAGAACATAACTATTGTAAGGGCAGCACGACCATTGCTACATGACCAAGGCCTACCACTTCACTTATGGGCTGAGGCATGCATCACAATGGTATATTTGCAGAATAGAAGCCTGCATCGCATACTTGGGATGAAGACACTAGTGGAAGCTTTCTCCTATAAGAGACTAGATGTGGGTCACTTTAGGATCTTTTTCTCATTAGTATATTTCCATGTGAAAAAGGATGCATGGAAGAAGCTTGAGATGACAACAGAGTTGGGGATACTTGTGGGGTACACTGATACACCTCACAGCTATTAGGCGTACTTTCCTACTAGTCAAAGGATAGTGGTTCGTAGAGATCTCAAGTTTGATGAGTAGAAGGCCATGCGAGTTTCCCTTGAGAGGGAGATCCAACAACATGTTATGGAGGAACTGTTGGTTCCTAAGCAGGAGGAGCCTCAGATTACTATGGAGCAGCTGCATGCAGAGGTTCTAGGAGTGAAGACATCCACTCAAGTAGATGCTTCTAGAGATGGATGGAAGCACACAAGAGAAGCTGACAGATTGTTGGAGGATGTGAGAGATAATGTGGGAGCACCATCTTCTCAACACATAAAGAAGAGGTCACCGGAGAGGTACACTGGATACATGGTGCTTGCTGGGGAATGGGTTGAGACCGAGCCATCTTCCTTTGAGGAAGCAGTGCAACACTAGATTTGGGTTGATGGTATGGTGGAGAAGTATGAATCCATGGTTCGTAATAGTGTTTGGGATGTGGCTCCGAGACCGGAGAACAAGTAAGTTGTAAGTTCCTATTGGCTTTAAAAGGTAAAGCAAGTTGTTGATGATGGGAGGATCATGTTGTTGTAGTATGTTTCGACAGAGGAGCAATATGATGACAATTTGACAAAGGCATGTCAAAGTGTAAATTCGAGTTCCGTGGAGACAAGATCAAAGTGGCAGATAATTCCTTTCTTGTTGAGAGGGAGTATTGAAATGTGGAAACAAGAATATTCCAACTTAATTTTTCCTTGAATTAAATTGTGAATTAAAATCGATTCTAGTCTTAACAGCTACTTGGAAATAATTAATTAATTCATTTTGAATTAATTAGTTGGAGAAATTCAAGTTAGATGTCTTTCTGAATTCATGCAAGAGTTATTCCTTAAATTAAGGAGATAAGATTGAGTTATATTTGAGTTGTAATTAGTTAAATTAGTTTGTTGAGTTAATTGCAGTTAAATTAGTTCCAAACTATTTGAGGAACTAATAGAGAGCTAACAGTCAGTTAATGCATGCATGCACTCAACTAATGCTACTCCAGTTAACTGAAGATTCTCCCATCAGAAACTCATGCATGTCTATTCTAAGAAAGACCTTGTTGAGATTAAAGTTAAGGATAGTGTACTATCAGTTGCATGTGTTTTGTTATAAAGGAAACTCATGCATGCAGTCAAGGAATCATTCCTTGAGGATTGCACAATTCTTATAGTGTGTGAGAGAGTGTTCCACTTGTTAAAAGTAGAGTCATCTACAAGGAACACTACAAGGAAATAGGAGCTTGGAGGGTAGAGAGGAAGGCTTGAGAGAAGCCAAGATTACATGTGAGTATCTGTGAGAATTGTGCTTAGAGCTGGATAGATGTGAGAGCTAAGGATTTGTATAATTCCTATGTATTTCTACCTTGTATGATAATACAGATAGTGGGGTTTCTAGCCGAGGCTTTCCCCAAATTATTTTCATGTGTGTGCTTGATTCTTCTTCTTCTAGTTATATTTTTGAACTTGATCTTTAAGCTTCCTTAAATTGATAGTAGAAGTAGGTTATAGTATTCTACTTTGATTTATATTGCATTATCTGGTTAACCTACGCTATATTTTCTACAAGAAGTGCAATTATATCGTATCCCCCATATGGTTACCGTAGTGATTATAACATGACAAATCAACAAGTGAACCAGGATTTCGTAGTGCTTAAAAAGAAAAACAGTTTCAGCTTGTATAAGAATGAAGTATATCCAGCCCATTCCTTAACTCAACTACACGTTAACCATATGATCGCATGAGGACATGCGATAAGGTAAGCTGGGGAGTATGTTGGACAAGGAAAAGGTATGTTTTCGCCTCGTAAATAACCTAATTAAGCATTTGTTTCCACATGTTTATCTTCTTCTTATGGATCAAAATAGAGTAAACAACAACAAAAGATGGATAAATTCAATTAGTAACAAATTAGATGAATCTGGGCATAGAAAATTGAATTTCACTATCTTTATATGCAGGAATGTGGATTGGGTGATAAATGTTTAATCAACAGAACAACAACAAGCAGTAAAGGGAAAGGGATAGCATCCTGAGCATGAAACGAAGTGGAAGATCAGGAGGACCAATGTTATTTTATAATGAAATCAAGATCGAGTATTGCGAAATCCTTAGGATCCCTTGATCTTGAGGATTCGATTTTATCTATTTACTTTTCCAAATGTTATATAAAGTTGTAAGTCAAACTGAACAACTAGTTTAGGAATTCGCAGATTGTAGCTATTCTTTTTGGATATATAATACTTTCATCTCGATGTTGTTGTAACTCTACTATTGATTTTAATGAATAATATTGTGTTTAATTCATAATCATATTCTTAGTACTTAATAGTTGGGACTTCTGGAGACTTTAGGCCCAGTCAATAGAATATCTACTGCTCCAACTGTGTTATAATTATTTCTGTTTATTCTTCACCATTCATTATTATTATTTTGCAAAGTTAGTATCATTCTAATTACTGTGAGGATTGATGATTCTGATTTGCATTGTTGTTCAGTTAAGATTCTAGATTTATTTGTACGATTATATGCATGATTCTCTTTATTGAAATGGTTATGTTATATGTGTGATGCTCTTTATTGAATTTCTCATGTCCATTCCAGATTGCTATTGATTCTAAGGTAATGCTATCATACATTTAAAAGATAGAGTGATTGCTTTCCATGAGGTGTTTATATGGTTATTTGTTGTTCAATTCTCATAGCCTTACTTCATGTTAAATGAGTAAGTTTAAATACAATTAGATTTTCAATTGTTATTCTTTCGATTTACATTTTGATTCAGTGGCCTGCAGAATAGATTAAGTAGCTTTGAAAGTGTGTTATGAATTCTTTTCAGAATTGTTTGGATTGAATTTATAGAAATAACCATTAGAAATTGCAATGGTTCCAATATAAGTTGACCTCTGAATTCACTGCATATATAGTGCTAACACTCTTGAAATAAAAGGACTTGCCCTGGATTGATAATGAATGTAGGTATTGAGATTACTTGTAATAAAACATTTTAGTGCACCAACACATTTCACTTGAACTATCTTGATGGATTGTTCAAGCTTGCGTAAAATAATGTGCTCATGAACTTGTTCCAAACTGATCATGTGTGAGAAAGTGACTTTGATCAATCAAGAAGTGACCATGGAATGACCGATCACAAGATCCACAATAGGCTTTAAAATTCAAGTGTAGGTAAAATTTTGGAGGGTGTTTGTCTTAGCGAAAACAAAATCTGATTACATTTTCCAACACTTTTATACAAATTGTCACCTTGGTAAATGGCTTTGGCTTCTTAGTCAATTTATGTAGTAAAATGAAGAGTTGATGCTCTTTCATCAAAGTATAACAAAACATAGCATATATATATGTTGGCATTATGTTTCTGGTATATGTTACAGATGTTGTACTTGATGGCAACACCCATGACATGGCTCTCAATTTGATGAAAATAAAGAAGTACGCAGGAGAACAGTTCAGGAGGTGCGTACCCGCAGGTACTGTAGGAATTTACAGGGTAAGTTCCTCAGACAGAAGACCAAAAGGACACCGCTCACAAACAGATCACAGATCAATACACCAGTATTTTGACGTGGTTAAAACCCTCAGAGAGGGAAACAGTCCACGGCCTGCGCCAACGTGGCTACTACAGGCAATTTATTAATTAAAGAATGAAAATTTACATAAGCTTCTCTCATGCACGGTTAACCTACAAATGACCCTCCATGCGCTTTAAATAGAATTCATGGACCAATCGGGTGTTAAGCCACGGATCAAGTGTCGGTAATACTAAGGAGAGAATGAACCATCGGATCACTACATATTGTGGCCATCGGATTGTAAGTTACAAATGTACATAGTAAAGAAACACACTTTACCTAACTCTATACTAGACCAAGTTATACTTAACTATTCCTATGTGTCGGAATATCCTAACATAATTTTATTGGAAAATGTAACTAGGTTCTCTCTTCGATGACCTTTGTACCTATGTCACTATACATTTCATGTAAAAGAAAAAAGAAGAAAAAGGAAAAAAATTGCTATTATTCTTATTAGTTAAGCATGTTCTTTGTGCTTCTAGAATTTGTTGAGTCAAAGTCCTATTTTGACTTCTTGTAAAGAAAAAGAGAAAATTATTTTATAGATGTAATTTTTGGTCAAAAAACCCTCAAGATGCCAAGTCAGCCTTGCCTGTCAAATCATCCCTGCCCCAAACGACATGTCTATTTGAACCCCATTGGACAATATAAATAGAGGGAAATTGGAGCTGATTTGGACATACAATTTTCGCATGATATGTTCTAAAATTTCGCAAAAGAGGAGGAGGGCTAAAGTCTAAAATTGAAGAAGTGTTTTCTTGAAGTTCGATTTGTGAAGTTTTGCCTTATCATATCTCTTGTTGAGGATTTGTTGTTGGTCTCTTGTTGTTGTTGGATTTTCTTTGCAGAAAAGGGGTTTGAGTTGGCATCTAGAGGGTTGGACTCTATTTATGGTCATGGGTCTTGGTTATATAATTCTGAAGTGATTCTATAAGAAGAAAATTTTTATGGGTTTTCCCCTTGGAGGAGTTTTTCCTTGCTTGGAGCCTATATCTTGTGTTTATTGTTTCTTGTGATGTTCATGTTTTGTACATTCGATAATTGTTTGATGAAGGAGAAGAACATAATTGAATTAATAAGAATCCAACAAATTTCCCAAGAAAATACCAAAGAAAGAGAAATCTAATCTAATTTGTAAGCCTCCCAATTTATCAGCATGGAATCAGAGTTATGATCTAATCAAGGAGGTCTAAAGATCACACTTTGTTGGATTTTGGATCATAGTCTAATGCATTCTTGAAGGATTTCTTTCTTTGTATGGATTTTTGTTGTTAGGTATGGAAGAATTTCAGTGATCAAGATTATGGGCATATAAATATAAACTATGGTCTCACTTTTGATGCAAAGGTCTAATTTTATAGCCCAATTGTTCTTTTATGGTATGCATCCTTCATAAATGTCTTAGCTCACATTTTTCTATGGGTAGGTTGCGAAAATACTTTGGCTTCTTAATATGCAGTGGCTCAGATGAATGTATTTGGTGACATCACAATTATATCCTCTGAATTCCAAACATATCACTATGCTTTTTAGTGAACAGTGACTTGTATTGATTATTATAGGAAGATAACTCTTATAGTTCACTATGGCTTGTTATATTTATGGATTTAATCGTGGCTCTATGGATTTCTATAAACACGGGTTGACATATTACAGTTTAGCCTATATTATTGGAATTAATATTGTTCTGTTGGCTTTTTTGTGGCATGTCATACTCTATGACATTAAAGTGGCTTTGGAGGTTTGGATCTATGTCTTTATTCTGTGATTAATGGATTCACTCTCTCATTAATTACGTTGTTCTATGACTTTACTATATCTCAACTATGAGGTTTGATCATTGACCTTGAAACACTTATGGTGACATCGCTCCATTGGTTATAAGATATCATGGTGGAACGACATTAATATAATAGAGGAATCACTACAATAATGGTTTCGTTCTTATTCACAGTAACATCATTTGACATAGTTCTAACATTTGTGACTCACTCATGGTTCTGTGGGACATAATATTCAGTGGTTTTGAATACCTGATAGTGGCCCTATTTCTTATCAATGTCCTTGATGGCGAGACAAAGTTCTATATGATAGTGATTTAAAATAAAGAGAAATAGTGAGCTTGACTTATTTAATGAAATATATCATTAATCAGTAACATTGTCGTATAAGAAAAACTTCTCTCAATAAATGAATGTCCTCTCACCGATAATGTACAACTACAATATATGGCAATGTTCTCAAGTAGTTATGAGGTATCATTTGTATACATATAGGAACGATGAATTTCTCCATGAAGCCGACCTGTGTAGAAGGAACCAGAATTATGAAGAAGAAAACAAGATCACTAAACCTGAAGTACTTGAAGCTCATCCCTGCAAAACGAATATAAGAAACAACCAATATATATATCAACTGATGACAAAGCTAGCAACCCAAAAAAGACTCTAAAGTTGAATAAGTTGAGTCACCTTTGTTAAAGATAAGCATTTGCTGAAGAATGTTAACACTAAAAAACAAACCACCAGACCCCTCCAAAAAGGTATTGCAGAGGTACATATAAATTTAATGTGCATTTCATGTCATGGAAAAAGATTTTCTAAGGTGTTGTAGTTGATATTTTGCATGTTTTGAAGATCTTGAGAATCTAGGGTTTGTAAGACTTGCTTGCAAATTCGTGAAGTCTTGAAGACCTAGAAGCAAAGGATTAAGCTAGAAAAATTATAACTCTAGCTAATTGAATCCTTTAAGGAAATCCTAGCTCTTGGGAAATGGTATCTAGCATTTGCAAGGTGGAATTTTCTTTGATATTAAGACCCTAGCCTTGAAAGAATAATCCTAAGGTATGTGTTAAACTCTAGAAAGTGTTGGAATAAGACAAAATCTTAGGGCTTGAAGCCAAAACCCTAGGACTGGGTGTTTCTGCTAAAATAAAAATCTTAATAATGGATGGACCAAGGAATATCTACGGTTTGTAACTAGAACCCTAGAAGTGCACTTTTTGAGAATCCATAAAAACCCTAGATTGACAAGATTAACATAATGATATTGTCTTTGTATAATTTTCTTCATTGTACTTACTGGTGAGAATTGTGAGCACATAATGACAGTTATCAAATTTGTGAAAGAAAGATGAGAATAACAAAGTAAAGCAAGACTTATGCTTGGTGGTGGCTCCATAATGGTGAGCATGGTGGAAAGAGGGAGTTATAAGAATCTTGATGATATTGAAGCTTCCAATTGATGAGTACATTCTAGGAACACATTAATGACTGAAATATGAAGTAGAACCATGTTGCAATATGACGATCGAACATGCAAACTAATTATTGACTTCAGAGGGAGCTAACAACGAAATTTGATACTTTGATTTGAGTCCATTATGATTTGGCAAGACTGATGGTTTGTTTGAGATATGATTTGGCTCCCTAGAACAACATATTGCAAAATTATATACAGAGGTTGGAAATATAACAATTGAGATAATTTATTGGATGATATTAATCGACCTACAATTGCATAGTTGATCATAGAACACATGGATTGTGTGGATAACACTATCTATGCGTTAGATAAGCATGAGAGCATAATTGATATGGAAATATGATATGAAAAAACTTTGTTATGAAGGAAGAAGACATGTGCTAACAATAGTGAGGAAACTCAACTCCTTGAAGAAAATAGATGAACCAGTTGTTGATAAAGTTGTATGATGATTGACGAGATATAAAAAGGTTGAAATTTGATATGATGTGATGATGTCAGGAGCCAAGAAACCCTATCATGAAGATTAAATTTCAAAGAAGGTTGAAGCTCAAATATGATGTAATGTGAGATAGGAACCCTTGCAACTACGACTAATATCTCCACAAAAGGAAAAGTAGTTGATGTATTAATGATGTATAAGACCAACTAAAGATTGCGATAATGTTTCCGTAATTGGGATGGAGCAAGAAATATCCTCCATGTTTGAGAAGGAGCAAGGATATCCTCTTTTCTTGAGAGGGAGAGATGATGGACACCATATTCTCCATATGTGTCATGCACTATGCCAGGACTAATCGTCATACATCTAGTGTATGGAATTGAGAGGAAGAATGGAGGATTTTATATTCATCTAGGAATAGTACTCCTTAAGGATTGGGAATCTAAGATACGGAGTAGTCCTCAGGACTTACACTCTTTGAGGATTGGACAAGGTATCTAAGACAAGAGTGTTCAAAGAGGATCAATATTCTTTGATGATTAGGAATCCAAGATAAAAATAGTCCTAGAAAGACATACTTAGTGAACATGTGGATCAGGTATGTTCCTTGAGAGGTAGTGTGGTATCTCATGTAAAGCCTCCCAAAATTGTGCTCTAATCATGTGGAAAGTTAGAGTTTTCCAATTCAAGGCCTTTCTATGTTGTAATTTGATAATGCTAGTTATGATATTAAAAGTCCTATGAATTTGACTCTTATTATGAGAATATTTCAATTTGAGAGTAACCTTGTACCAGTTTTGGAATTATGAATACCTCCCTAGTTAAGAGGGAGTATTGGAAAATGTAACTAGTTTTGGTATTCCTAATGACCTTTGTACTTATGTAATTGTATATTTTATGTCAAAGTAAAAAAAATAAAAATAAAAAATAAAATATGTATATATTTATTATTATTATTTTTATTAGTTAATCATGTTCTTCATGCTTCTAGGATTTGTTGAGTCAAAGTCTTATTTGGACTTCTTGTAAAGAAAAAGAGAAAACAATTTTCTAGATGTAATTTTGGGTCGAAAACCCCTCAAGATTCCAAGTGAGCGCTGCTCAAAAGGCCATCTTTATTCAAATTGCACTAGATAGTATAAATAGAGGGAAGTTGGAGCTCATTTGGACATATAATTTTCACATGATCTGTTCTGAAATTTTACAGAAGAAGAAGAGGGTTGAAGTCTAAAATTGAAGAAGGGTTTCATTGAAGTTTGAATTATGAAGTTTTGCCTTATCATATATCTTGTTGAATATTTGTTGTTTGTCTCTTGTTGTTGATGAATTTCTTATCTAGAAGGAGGGTTTGACTTGGCCTCTGGAGGGTTGGAATCTATTTATGGTGATGGGTCTTGGTTATCTCTCTTTTAATTGATTTTATAAGAAGAAAAAATTTATGGATTTTCCCCTTGGACGGGTTTTTCCCTAGATTAGAGCATATATCTTGTGTTAACTGTTTTTCTTTTGATATTCATGAATGTTTTGTCTATTATATAATTGTTTGATGAAGAAGAAGAACATAATTAAATCATTAAAAAGCCAACAAATTTCACAATATATTATCAAGGAAATCTAATCTCATTCATAAGCCTCCTAATTTCTCAATAGTTTATGGATCAATTTTGACAAGGAAAAATGACATATGGGATCAGAAAAATCCCTTGGGTCATCCCTTGCACCTTTTCATGGAGAGACATGCCTTTTGGGTAATGACTTCACCCTTGGATGCTTTTATACCTACATGTGGGTTAATTTAGTCTGATTTTCATGTTATTACAATATTTTGGCTATCTTTGAGGGTTGACTTGATGATTTGTCAACCTTATATCATGAATAACTTATTTTCTAGAGAATTTGGAGAAAATTAGAGTTAAAGTGGCTTTGTTACCCTTATCTATATATATATATGTATGGAGTATATTTCTATTGAATTAATTTTCACACTTGGATCATGACTTCTCTTGATTAGTGATTTTTCTCTCTTGTGCACCATGGAGGTCTAGTTGAGTGACTTCTCTTGGGTGGATTTGTGATGTGATGTGGTCTCTTTTCATGAATGTTTATGGTGCATCTTGGATGTTCCATGGTGAAGTATGTTAGTCTATCTTATTTATCTTGATATTATTTTTCATGGGATTAATGTGCTTATGGTATGTTAGTATGTTTGGTAATTTTTTCATTGTCCCTTATTGAGCTAAACCATTGCTCCAAGTATTTGAGGAATAGAGAGATTTTTCTTTCACTCAATCATCGAGAATCGAAAAATTAAATACAAAAACCTAGGGTAAGTTAGCTTATTTTCACTAGTTTATTTGGAATTAGTATCACTTGAAGGAAAGATGAGGATTTTTTATATCCTAGGCCCTATATTCCCTATATTGGGAAGGAACTAGCCCTCTCTCTCTTATGGAATTCTTTTAAAGCATAGAAATTATTTTTATTTTTATTTCAGGGTAAATTAGGGATAAATTATAGAAAATATTATATTTTTAGAATTTAATAACTTTTCTATATGTAACCTAGGGTTAGATATTGTGTGAGATAATAACCTTTCATTAGTTGGTGTACCATATACTCTGAATTAGCACAATGAGTCACTAACTAACTTGGCATACAATGCAACAACCAAATATAATGAGGTATCAAGATCTCATCTATAGATAATTGGCACCTATAATGAATTATAATTGGTACATACAAGCTACCAATAAGTGAATATGCATGGAAATGATGGTGACATTATGCCTATATACATATAAAATACACATGGCAAGGGTAGTGTCGTGCCACCAGGGTTTAGTGAAGTAGTAAATAATAATATTAATAATAATAAGTAAACTTTTTAATTATGTTGTAATGTAAGAATAACACTTACTTCTGAATGCCACCCCAAACATTTGAAGTTTTGGTTAAAATGTGGTGAAATTAAAACAAGTTTATCCTAGATAGACAATCCACAAACAAGGTTGTACGTTTTATTAAAACACAAAAAAATGAGGTATTATATATGGTCATAAAAAGGAGCTAAATCATGGTCTTTGTACTTAACAATACTGGAAGTTAAAAACACTGGAAGTCAATAGCAACTAGGAATTAACCTCAGTTAAATTCCTTAACCATAGCAATTCGGCATCCAAAGTACACATCAACCAACATGGTTGTGGAATTTATCTCTCTACGTACAATATACTCCATGATTGTGCACACCCAATTATGAACACTTAAACCAATGAAAAAGTGTCGTGTTAATATTTTACTGTCACTTTGCTTTCATATTTTGATGTAATTTGTATTCGTTGCATACATATCACATAGGATGCTCCTATGCTGAAGATATGGCGTGGCTTTTTTAATATCCGTGCTAATCGTCATTTTTCTAATATATAATCATGTTTCCTTTTATGTGTATTCTCTCTCCTTTACTGTAATGAAAAGTTCATTTTTGTCTTTGACCTTTAGAAAAGCATTGCAAAAACAAAGTTGCAATGAACACTTGAATAGTTTTATAAGCAAGTTATAGCGTTGGAATCACACATGAAGGAAAGCAAGTTATAGCGTTGGAATCACACATGAAGGAAAGCCAATTCTACCCACTTAATCCTCGAGGTTAGCCACATTCTAAAAAACGGTTAGTTATGTAGACACAATGTTAATTTTAATCACATGAACTATTGTGCATTTTTAGATCGGGCTTGCATATGTAGTCATTTCAAAAAATTGAAAGTAATTGTTTTCTTGGAATTACAGGAAACCAATAGAGTGGTCATAAGGAAAAAAAAATTGACTTATTATTTGTTTGAATATAGATTGAACATTTCTTTTAATCTGTAACAATAGGCATATTCAATATCTTGTCCATATCTTTTGAGGAATTCTTTATTTTTATATAATTAGAGATGTAGGTATATAGAAGTAAGGAAAAAAAAAATAAGAAGATGCCTACAACTAAGTTCTTTTGACACGGTGTATCGAAGTTTACAATATGCTTTAGAAATGAGCATCATTGTTTCAATTCTTTTATCAAACAATGTGTAAGTCATTGCATCATGATTAATTAAGTAGCACAATCACATTTACGAATCTGGTTGATATACGCTGATCAACATCATTTTCATAAGTTGATTGTCATATAAAAGGTGGAAAACACCACCAACTAGTATATGTCAACCACATTAATAAATGTGATTGTGCCAGTTACACCAATGTGCGTGGGGTGGATTCATCGACCATGGTTGATGAGGGTTGATCAAGGTTGACGAGGTTGACCATGTTCAAGCTTACATTAATGTTAGTGCTAATGTTATAGTAATGTTACAAGAATGGTTACATTAATGGTTGACAATGTTGATGGGTTTGACCATGGTTGAAGAGGATCGAGCATTATTAACCATGGTCAATAATAAATATCTTGATTGACCACTATGGTTGACCATATTCAAACAAGAGACCTGGTTCATGGTTGACAATATTCAATCATGATTGGAAATGGTTAACAATGGTTGACTATATTCAACCATTGTCATTGGTTGACAATAGTTGACCATGGTTGACCATGGTTGAATTTTGAAATGGTTGACAACGGCTTACCACGTTTGACCATTATCAATGGTTAATAATAGTTGATAGTTATTCACCATGGTTGATAATGATTGACAATGGCTAAGCATGGTTAGCAGTAGTTTACAATGGTTTACCATATTGACAATGGTTGTCCATTGTCAATGGTTGTCCATTGTCAATGGTTCATAATGGTTGGCCATGGGTGACCATGGTTGATAATGGTTGACCATGCTTGACCATATTCAACCATTGTCAATGTTGACAATGGTTAACCATAGATGACCATGGCCAACCATTGTCAATGGTTAACAATAGTTAATCATGATTGACAATGTTTGATAATGGTTGACCATGTTTCACTGTCGTCAATGGCCGATAATGGTTGACAATTATTGACCAAAGTTGACAATGGTTAATAACAGTTGACCAGGGTTGATAATGGTTAACAATGGTTGAAAATGGTTGACCATGGTTAACAATGGTCAATGATGTTCTACCATTTTCAATGGCTAATAATGGTTGACCATGGATGACCATGGTTAACCATGGTTGACTATTGAAAATGGTTAATAATGGTTGACCATGGTTGATAATGGATGACGATGGTTCACCATTATCAGTGGTTGATAATTGTTGACAATTGTTGACCATGGTTGACCATTATCAATGGTTGACAATGGTTGACCCTAGTTTACAATAGTTGATAATAGTTGACCATTGTTGACCAAGGCCGACAATGGTTGACCATTGATAATGATTGACCATTGTTAATGGTTGGCAATGGTGGACCATGGGTGACCATGGTTGACCATATACAACCATTGTCAATGGATCACAATGGTTTACCACAGTTCAAAATGGTTGACAATTGTTGAAAATGGTTAACCACAATTAACCTGATATTCAAGCATTCTCAATGGTTGATCATATTCAACCATTTTCAATGGTTGAAAATGATGATTGGTTGGTAATGGTTAATCACAATTGATAATGGTTAGCCACGGTTGACTATGGTCGATCATTGACAATGGTTGGTCATGGTTGACCAACCATTATCAATGGTTGACAATGGCTCATAATGGTTGACCATTGTTAACAATGGTTAAATAATGGTTGACAATGGTTGACCATATTCAACCATTGTCAATGGCTCAAAATGGTTGAACATGGTGTATAATGGTTGATAGTGGTTGCCAATGGTTGACAATGGTTGACCATGCTTGACCATTGTCAATGGTTTACAATGATTGACCATGATTGACAATGGTTGGCCATGGTTGACAATGGTTGATCATGGTTGATAATGGTATACAATATTTCACCATTGGTAATGGTTAACAATGGTTTACCATTATCACTAGTTGACAATGGTTGACCATGGTTAATAATGGTTAACCATGGTTGACCATATTCAACCATGTGGTTGTCAAGGTTGACTATTGTTAAATATGTTAAAACATAGGGTTGATAATGTTTGGTCATGGTCAAGAATTTAAACATTGACTATAAAGGTTGACCTTCTTTGACTATGTTTGATGAATGTGGTTCACTATGTTTGAATGTTAATATTTACTAATACTATTAATAGGCAATTATGTTTAATTGAAGTTGAAGAGTGTTTCCTGCCAAACATAATCAAAGATAATCCAACATAATTTTGTAATGTCACATTGCAACATTGGATAAATTGGAATGTTATGTAACATTGCGATAATATTTATTACATTGCAACGTTGGATATATTTCTATACCATTCTGACATCACAACATTAGTAAATGTGGTTGATATACGCCGACAAATTGTGACAATGTCATATTGTTGGATAGATTGTTTGTTAGGTTTGTAATCTCACACTACATTAACGTTTTTCACATTGCGTTATTGCATACAGTGCAACATCATGTCACATTACGACATTCATTGTCACATTGCAATAATGTTTGTCAGATTTTTATGTTAGATAATATTCGTTAATTGCAATGATGCATAAATTTAAGTACCATTTTGTCATCAAAACATGTTTTTTATAATGTGTGATTGGTTTGTTTATCACATTAGTTCATTTGTCATTATGTGATGCTTGTTTTTTCTTGCGTATTAAAATAATTTATTTTCATAGAAATTTCATATAATTTTTTTATACAAACACTTGTCACATAGTGACAAAGATAATTGTTAGGGAAAATGTGAAATGGAATTTATTTTCCCATTGCATGTACATGTCATTTTATTTGTGCAACAACATTGTGATGTTAGTTGTGTAATGTGATGTTGTGTAATGTTTATTAAATGGAAATGTTTATTCTTTTTATTTGTGACATGATGTTTGTTTGTTTATCATTACATTATGCTTGTGGTTTTCATTAGATTGTCTCAATATTTGTTGCATAATCGGTTGACAACATTTCTTTTTGCGCATCTACATTAATATGTTCGTTTTGTAATGCTACATTTTGATAATAATTTTTGTTTATTAAAATATAACATATTTTGTTTGCTTGACACAATAAAAGAAAAAATATTATCATTAAAAAAAGACCGTTATTTTTAAAAATTAATATAAATATAAATATTAATATTATTTATTAATTAATATTTTAAAAATTATTTATCTTTTTTAGGATTTAAATTATTTATTATTATTATTATTATTTTTATTACCTCTAATAACTTTGTATAGTTGTTATAAATTGCTTTTATAAGATTAAAAAAAACCTAATAACATGATTGTCCCTCTTAAAGCGTTATTGATTTATTATTAATTTAATTTAAAAGAATGTATCACTGCTATAAATTTCTTTTATAGGATTCAACGAACTTCATAACCTTATTGTCCCTCGTCGAAAATATTGTTATTGATTTACTATTAATTTAATTTAAAACAATTTTATTATAATAACAGAAGTTATTGAAATCATTGTAAATTGAAATAATATTATTATAGATTTAAAATAAATTATTTATCCAAAAAAATATCTACAACATAAAAGTAAGATATTTAAGTTTTAATAAGAAATAAAGTTAAATTAATCAATCATTGTAAATTTAAATAATTTTATTATTAATTAAAATAAATTATTATCAAAAAAATAATCTACAACATAAAAGTAAAATATTTAAGTTTTATAAGAAATAAAAGCTTAAATAATCAGACAACGTTACAAAAATACAAATAAATTTTCTGAGTATTTTCAATCATTTATTTTAAATTAAAATATATGTATTTTTTAAATTAACATAGAATATATTTTTAAATGGGAAACTTTTGTGAGAAGGGTAATTATGTTTAATTATTTTTGGATTACTCACAGGACACATTTTGATTGTCGTAATCAAGTGTCATTCATCATCATAAGATAGATATGACATTTCAAGTCATCAAGTGTGGCTCATCATCCCGACATAAAACCCAACGTTTCAAGCGAGCAAGTGTAGATCATGATGAGCCATGTTAGGCTCAAAAAGATAATCAAAATGTCTCTGAGTAATCTAGAAATGTTGAACATAAAATACAGTAATAATAAAAAATTAACACTGTAAATAGAAAAATATATAAGGGATTTACTTTTACGATGAGAGAAAAGTAGAAATAATGGGAATGCAAAGAATGTAAATAAGACCCAGCAGTGATCAACTAGTTAAAAATCCATCCATGTTGCACTAGATGTGTAAGTTATCAGACAAGCATAGGCATGGTGCTTAATTTTCTTTTTCATTATTTGTTTCAAGGCATTGAATTTTGGACCAGATACGCAAACAATAGCAAGAGAAATAGGCCATGGTGTTTACTTTTCTTATTTTACTAGCAGTTGACACATTTCTCAATTTTTCTAGGGCCATGCTAATTTTATCTATATCATTCCAATTTTATCGGATACAGGAAGTCCGCAAATTTACCAATGACAATGTGAGGTTTGTTATCATAGTTTTTTTCAAGAAGAAAAAGCACACCATCATCTATTAATGAAAACAAGGGATGGTTACAGAGCATAGTTTAGAAACCCCAATTCAGAGGAAACTACAATCAATATCAGAAGATGCCCAAAGTGGAAAGTAAAAACTAAATCAATACCAAAGTACATCAAGAGAAACTACAATCACAATCAATATCAGAAGATGCCCAAAGCACGAAAAACAAAAAATTTGCACCCAGAGAAAGAGAATATTAGACATCGAAATTAGGAAGAACAAAAACCTTCTCCATTGTGAGATAAAGAGACTATCAATATTGAATATCATAAGCCATCCGCTTGAGAGAGCCCCGAAAAACAAAAGAGACCAACACAGAGTATCTGAAGAGGAACTAAAAAGAAATATGTCTCAATCGAATTAGAGTGTCTAGGGAGAGTTACTGAAAGTGTATCGAGCCAAGATATGCAGAGACACCATTTTTTGAAAAATATCAGCCTCCTTGGTGTGTTCACGATAAATGTGTAAGAAGAAGACCTGTAGGAAAGAAAGAGATAGATTCTTGATTCGTTGCTGCCATGAGAGAAGGTTCAGAGCCTAGAGATTGTGACGAGTGTTGGCTAAGTCGATAATGACTTTAGAGTCTTCAAAGGTGGAAATTTTATTTATTCCCATAAGGCTAGTAGCTCGACCGTAGTGTTCAAGCCCATTCCTTCGAACCAGGAGAATTTGAAGTGGTGATTAGCATCCAAAAATATAATCATTTCGCATCCACAAGGGCCAAAGGAACAAGATCCATCAAAGAAGCCAAAGGGAAAGGAAGACCAAATACAGAAAGGAAGAGCAGTAGGGGCAAGGAGAGGGCAGGCGGGGCATAGGTGAAAATTATTTGAAAAAGGCCACGATTGAAGAGATGGTTCTGCAAACATAACGCTGGGACGAGTCAAAGATTAGAACATTACAGGCTCTCTAGATACCCCACAAGAGGAAAAAGGGAAGGGTCTTGAGGGATGTGTACAAGGAAAATCAATGTTGGAGGTAGATAGGGATGTGATCTTAGAAAAGGATAGCAAGGGAATCAAGTACACAAAGCACTTCTAGCCACACCGCTCTAGAGAAACGACAATGAAGGAAAAGGTGTGAGGCATCCTCACCAAAATCCTTGCAAAGGCAGCATCGTCCCAGACCTTGGAACCCCTTTTTGGACAAATTTTCCCAAGTCAAAATTTGATTGTGTGCCACCAACCATAAGAAACATTTGATTTTTAGAATTTCCAATGCTAAGATCTAGGGAGCCATAGAAAGGTTTCCACCAAATCTAATTGAGGGGAGATGATTTGATAAGCGTGTTTAACATTTATTTTCCCATTAAGAAAGCCTATTTTCCATGTAAGTTTGTCCTCTAGTTGTGAAAGCAAGATCCATGAGAGTTGTAAATTATGAATATATGTAAACCATTCTGAAGATAGATGAGCTGCAATATTCAGAGAGTGTGCATTTCTATCATGCCTTACTCAAATCCGCATGAAAAATTTTGTGGCCATGAAAATTGCAATGAATGATTAGCTATTTCCTTTCTGTGTGAAGATATTTACATTCCATTGACATGAAGGCTTGCAAAAGAAGATCATTCAAATTCACTACCACGTTGTATTTCTTGTAGGGTTATTATAAAAGGAACACAATTGTTTTAAGTCTAATATATATATATATATATATATATTATTTTTTTTTATTGTTCAAAGAGGAATAATAAAATGATCTGATCAAGCTTACATTAATGTATAATGATAGAATATTAATACCAATGAATAATGATAGTAGCTACACTATTTTTATTATTTAATCACTTTAAGATACATTTATATAACGAAATTTTGAAACAACGATTAACTTGTTTTCAAGTTTATTGGAATTAATTACATGTTTACCATTTAAAGTATTCTGGTAAAATACAACATATCCTTGGAAATTATTAAACATAAATTTTTCATAGAATGTAAATAGTTGTATAAACCCAAGTTTAATGTAGATGGTAGCATAAAAAAGTACAAGGCTAGATGTGTTGCGAAAAGGGATTAAAAAAATAAGGAATTGATTATGAAGATACATTTGCATCTGTAGCTAAGTTAGACACAATCAGAATCATGATTGCATTATCTAGAAAGTATCGTTGGAAAATTTATCAATTAGATGTGAAATCTATTTTTCTAAATGGTGAACAAAAAGAAGAAGTGTATTTAGAACAACCTAAAGGTTTGTTAAAAAGGGGGCAAGAGCATCTTGTTTACAAAATAGAAAATGTTTTATCTGGTTTAAAATAAGCACCAAGATCATGGTATGACAAATTTGATTCTTTCTTTCATCAGAAGGTTTTTAGAACAATAAGAGTGATCCTAATTTGTACATCAAGAAGGATGAAAATGGGAATATTTCTTTGATATCTTTGTATGTTGATGATTTCGTCATAAAAAGAAGTGCATATCAATTAATTAAAGAAACTAAAGGACAACTATCATAGGAGTTTTAAGTGGAGGACCTCAATCATTTGTATTATTGTTTGGGTATTGAAATTTGGAGGGAATTTGGAAAGACACTAAACACTAAAAGCAAGTATAAAAGATAAATCCTCAAAAGATTTAATATGAGTGAATGTAAATCAGTGTCAAAACCTTTAGAGAAAAGTACTAAATTATATAGTGATGATGGCACTAAAGAAGTAAATGGGACTTTGTATCGTCAGCTGGTGGGAATTTTAAACTACCTCACTACTACCAGGCGAGATATAACATATATTGTTAGTATCCTTGGCCAATTCATGGCTAAGCCTAAGAAAATCCACTAGCGAGAAGCAAAGAAAGTTTCTCACTATCAGAAGGGAACTATTAATTTTGGTATTTTGTATACTGATGACTTTGGCATTGAAATTTGAATGAAATTGTAACTTCTCAAGATTTCAAACTGAAAAAAATAAAAGACACAGTTCTACTTTACTAATTTGCAGAATGGAAACCACAATTTAGAACAACATACATAGACATGCGATAAACAAAAACATAAATACACAGTGAATTCTAGGGGAACCCAACTAGGAAAAACTCCTCAAGCCTCTTTACATTAATCATTTGAATAGAGAAACTATTATAATTGTGTTGACAGTGTTGGACCCACCAAAATTTAGGGGATTTCCCTGGTATGAAGTCCCAACTAGACCTCACACCATTTGGTGTAAGATTCTCATCTGGTATGATGGCCTAGTTGTCATTATCTTATAGATTTTCCGTAGCTCTTTCTATTGAGCACATGAGAGTGTTATGCTTGTAACTTCAAGAAAGTGAGGTGAGTATGCCTGGTGAGTGCGTAATGTAAATTTGTGTCCAAGTTCTATTATTGTAAGGGAGAGGGTGAAAATGAGCCTCTAGATGAGAGGTAGTAGTACCACCCAAGGAGAGATACACACGAAAACAACAAGGGCCTATCTAGCATCCAACAAAATAGTCCACAACAAATGCGGCAGTCATTAAAACCAAAGTTCAATGAAAAACACGTACATCATCCAATAGAGTAGTCCACACGGGGGTGATGGTCATTACAACCAAGAAAACACAAGGATGGTTTGTCTAATGTCCAGCAGAGTAGTCCACACGGATGAGACACCATTCATAAAAAATACAACACATCTTCAACAATGTAAGTACTAAAATAACTGAAGTAGTTTAACTATCTTAGTACAAGTTAAGCAAACATGCATTACAAAATTAAAAAAAAAAATCTTATAAATGGATACAAAACATGTATGAAAATGTGTTGGCCTAAGACAAACTTCTCAATTAAGCAAAACTTCCAAGACACATATGTACACCATACATCACTAGCCCCAATAGTGGGACATTAGAGCCACTCCTTGCTCCTCAAAGAACAGACTACAGACTCTCAAGTCTATGTGGGAGGATCCAAGATGAAAAGTCCTTTGCTCATAGAATGAGGGGGTATATATAGCCAAGGGGGATAACTGACCCTTGTGACTCTTCGACTTCCCTCATGAATGTTTGACTTCCTATGACTTTTTGACTTACATGACTTTTCAACTTCATATTTGCATCTCTTGATATTTCACATTACATTACATTTTATTACAACAAGTATAGCCCATAGTAGTGATGTGGCCGAGACAACTCATGACACAACTCGACATGACACTGCTGACATGTACTGGCTAATTGTGGTGTCTGTGTCAAGCTGCTATGCTATTGAATTATGGGTGTTCTCTCAGTGTATCATGTCTTCACCTCCACATGGCAAAGTGTGCAGGGTTTTCCATGGTCTTGGTCTTTGCTTGATGGTGCACTTGTATGTGTCCCTTTCGCTTGTTTCTTAGTGTGCTTCACGTTCATTCAACTATGAGCAAGTCTTCTAGCATGTGCTCCTTCTTCATCCCATTCATCATCGTGCCATTTTTTATCAATGTACCTGTTCCTGCAATCACTCATTATGAGACGACATCAAATCCATAAATATCCTATTATAACATGATGAATTTTTTCTATTTTAGGTGTAGGTGACTAGGAGGGAGGACAAGACACTAAAACTACGGAGAGCATAGATGAGGTAGAGATGCAAGGTTCTGAAGCACTGTCAGGAAAAACTACAAAGATGTCATTGAGAGGCAGATTTGTGCAATCTGGGAAAACAATGACAGCTTCAAGGTAGAACCTAGCTAGGAGGAAAAATTATGTAGTTCCTAGGAGGAAGACAAGACAAGGTGTCATGAGGGACTGCTGGAAAATTCACACATTTTTTAGGATGAGGAATAGGTAGGTCATCTGGGGATCCAACTAGGAATCTACGAAGTTTCTCCAAGAAAGATGGAGCGGGAAACATGAGGCACTCGCAAACATTTATGCAGAGTTTTCCAGACTAAGGCTAGATCGGGCTATGGTGAAATGTTGGTTATGACTGCACATTTCTGAGGTATAGTGTCAGATAGGTTGTTTCTGCGTAGTTTCTAGGATGAGTGCAGAGTAGGGCGGTAGGGAGAGTGTCAGTCAAAACTGAACAATTTTCAGAGTGAGAGCAGGGAAAGCTAGCAAGGGGCATGTGAGTCAAGGGAGAGAAGGGCAAGCCAGTAAGGGGCCTACCAGTCAAATATGTGCAATTCCTTGGAACAGTGCAGTGACAGGCAATAGGGGCCCAACTCACATGACTACGCATTTTATGTAGACAATGAACGGTAGGTAGTTGGGAAACTTCTACGTCGTTTTAGGGAGAAGTGCACCCCCAGATTACAGTGCAGCTTAGGTTTTCTAGTATAAAAGAGGGAGGCTTGATGAGTGATCTTGTGGGGAGTGCGAATTGGATCAGTCTTGGGGATAGCTTATACGTAGTTCTGGGAGATAATTAACTTTCTCACTTCCAGGATTGCACAGTGTAGGTTTCCCCAGAAGATAGCCTCATGCTCTGCATAGTTCTGGGTAGCAGAGCAGGGTCACTGAGAGCTGAGACTACACAATGTAGCTCAGTCAGGGACCAGTTGAAAGAGGGTTGTTTGGTCGACATATTTTCAGGAAAAATGACTAAGTGTGAAAGCAAGTGAACTTATTCATACATGACATTGTGATCACACACTTAGCATGACTCAATGACAAGACACCTCAAACTAACAAGACAAAAATATGTTCAGTGAGACTGCCTCAAAGGCTAAGGGTGACAAGTGCGACACTTGAGATAGAGTTTCAAATGACCGCGATGACACTTGCGCAACAGTGCGTGAAGTTTTGTGTGTGAGTACGATTGATGTTAACAGATTGAAAACAACTCATGCACACAAAGACAAACCTTCAAAATCCCTAGAACAAACTTGCAAGCATGACATAGTAATAAATATGCTAAAAGATGACCGGTGGTTGACCAAGAAAAAAGGGTGTAAAGACTCAATAAGGGTTCTTGGACTAAGCCTGAGTGTTTGCAACCATCAGGGGAAAAACCAAGGAAGGCTCCGAAATTTGGATGTGGGCCAAAATTTTGGAGGGTGTTGTTGTTGATACAACACTTGGCGACACACCGGTTGAATACCAACTTCTTTGTTTTGGTTCATTTTTAGCACAGAGCCTTGGCCTTTCAGGGAATATTGATTCGTTGTGTAGGTTAATTTGGCTTCCCCACTCACCTGATGAAAAACATAGCTCAAATTCTACCAACTCAATCAAACATAGACAATTTTTCAGCTAGATCATAGTGCTTCAAAATCGGGAAGGGTAGTTTGGTTCAAAGGCTTAATATTTTCATAGTATAAGTTTTCATCTCTAGTGTTGTTCCGCTGCTAGAAGGCTTGGACAATACCCTGGTAGAGTCACACAAGAACACAAGCACTGCTCCACTGCCAGCGAGCCTTGTCAGTACCCAGGTGCAGTTGTCTGCTTCACCTCTCTATGCAGGAAGCCTTTCTATTCTTCCACCTTAGTATTTTTTTTCAAGAGGAATGTGCATATGCACTTATTTCTTTTTGGGGTAGAAGAGCGATCCCAACTTATTAAGAGAAGGAGAGGTTGTTTCCTCAAAGAAGCATGTAAGAGCTTTGATTTAAGTTTACTCATTTAGATTTTTCCCCTTCTCTATTTACACCAGTTGGATAATCTTGAACACACAGAGTAGAAGAACAAGTACAGGAATGGGGTTTCCCAGTTTGGACATAGGTTCAAGGTTTGACCATGTCTTCCCTTATAGACAAGGTGTATTTTCTGCCCAAGTTTCATCGGCCAAAATTTACAACCAAGCATAGAGAAGGCAGACACAAGACTAGCCAAGTGTTGTAGTGTCACAAGACTCTTCGACTTTAGCCACATACTTATTCAAAAGGAAAAAGACGGTATAGGAAAACACTTATTTAAAAAAAAAATGACAAGACATAAAAAAAAAAAAGTAAAGTGAAGTGAAAACAACAAAGTAAAACAATAGAACAAGCAATGAAAATACTATGTACATAAGGTGGGGCGCAACCCCAAATCATTGAAAATAACATTTTAAATCTTAGTCATTGATAAGAAGGTTGTCAATCCTCCCATAAAGTGATTTTAGACGATATGTGTGTTAGCCAAGTTTTTCGTAGACCGTGAAAGTACCAATCCACAAGGACTAGAACATCGAGTGTTTTCCTTTGTCTTCGTGGGGTTTATCCCACTTCAAGACTAAGTCACCCATAGCAAAGTTGACGTTCCCTGCAGACTTTCGATCGAACCATCTCTTGATACAGTTCTAGTGGAGTGAAATTTTTTCCTTTTCTTTCATCCATTCTTCCTATAACTTGTGTAATGTGTCCATCCTATGCTTAACCAATAGACATAGCTTGGCTCGGGATTCTTGGGATAACTAAAGAGCAGGAAAGTAGATATTTGGTGAGAGGATGACTTCTTTTCCATATACAAGGAAGTATGGAGATTTGTTCATAGAGGGCTTGGGTATAACTCGGTCATCCCAAAGCGCATTCACCAGAGTGGAATGCCATTTTTGTTGTTCATAGTAAATGGTATTTTTTATGATGCGAATGAGGTTCTTACTTGTAGATTTGGTAAGACCATTTCCCTATAGGTAATAGTTAGCTAAATTTTTAGGCACAATTCCATATTGTAATGAAAATCCATAAAGTTTCAATGAAGAGAAGTAAGTTTCATTATAAAAAACAAGTGGTACAGGAACTCAAAACCTCAAAATGATGTTCTGCTAAAGGATGCTAATGACTTCCTAGTCATTCACTTGTTTAAGTGGAACTGCTTCCATCTACCACATGAAGTAATATGTAGCAGTCAGGATGTAGCAGTGCTACTTTGATAAATGTGGGAAGATTTCCCCAATAATGTTTAAGTCCCACTGTAGGAATTTTTTGTCCACTGTAATAGGCTACAGTGGGGCTGCTGACCTTTGAGTTTTTTCATCACATCGCTGACAGACCAGGCACTTGCAGGCATAAGCATGTGCAGCCTTGAACAATGTGGGCCAGTAGAAACCAACCCTCATTAATTTATGTTTAGTTGTGTTACCTGCAAAGTGACCCATGGAAGGTTCGTCATGTAGATCACGTAACACTCTCTCTGAATCTTGTGCCTCCAAGTACTTGAGAAAAATTCAATTGTTGTGCTTGCTGTAAAGCACTCTGTGCACCAATTGGTAAGGTAAGGCTTTGAATTGAAGTGCCCTCTTCTTCCGCATGGAAAATTGAGAGGCAATGGTGTCGTGGTCAAGGTATTGGCATAATTCTTCGTACCAAGAGTTTTCGAGAGAAGTGTATGGTTATCTCTCTACATTGTGCATGTCAGTTTCTTGCTCTTGATTAGCAAGCTCTTTTTCTTCCCCTTGCGTGTGTACCAATTCTACTACAAGTTTGTAGAGACCTCACCCTTGACAATGTGAACCAGCTTGATATCAATACTTACTCGTGAAGTCCCATCATCCAGTTCGTAGGTCTTTCACCCAACTCTTGTTGAACAAGCACCAATAGGACTACTTGGTGTGGCACAAAGACTATGCCATGATTTTTTAGCAAGTAGGGTCTAAAGTGTTTCACCACCTTATATACAACATATGCTTATTTATCCAGAGCAAGATAGTTGAGCTCGAGTCCCTACATGCTCGTGCTTGTGAAGGAGATGGGACATTGGATGTTCAACTCATCCCTTTGAGTAAGCACTGCAGCGAGTGAAGTGTTGAAAGCAAAAGCATAAAGCAATAAATCGTTGTTGAAATCTAGGTTATATAGCATAGGTGCATCTTCTATCGCCTTCTTGATATGGGAAAACATGTCCTTTTCCTTCTTTCTCTAGTTGTAGACTGTGTCCTTCTTGATAATATCTTGGATAGGTTTAATAATCTACGCATAATCTGAGATGAACTTCCAGAGGAAGTTGATCTTCCCCAAGAAGAACTACATAGCTCTCTTGTTCATTGGGTGAGGAATCTACGTGATAGTCTAAACTTGATCCAGATCAAACTTGATCCCACTCTTCGTGATGATATGCCCAAGGAGGTCCCCCTCAGACACTGCAAAGACGCTCTTCTTAGGATTCAAGAATATCTCGTACTTGCGATGTCACTCAAAGATATTCTTGACATGGTGTAGGTGGTTTGACCATTTTCTGGAAAAAAACTATTACGTCATCAAGGTAGACCACCATGCTCTACTTGAAAAGCCCACAAAAGGCGATGTCCATAACGCACTGAAACGTTGTGCCTCCATTTAACAACCAAAATGGAATTCTTCAGTAAGAGAATATACCCCACTTGGTACAGGATGTAGTTTAAATTCTATCAGGTTCTGCAACTAGAACCGGGTTATATCCGGAAAAACTGTCAAGCAAATAAAACATTTCTACTCTAGATACTATTTGTAAGATGTGCTCCATAGATGACACAGGGTAATTATCTTTGTCCAAGGCCCGATTCAGATTTCAGAAATCTACGCATAGGTAGATCTCCCCGAACTTCTTCCTAACAGGAACTAAGTTTGAAACCCAAGCAGAATGACGAACTTTGTAAATGATTCGATCATCCAACAATTTAGTCAATTCTTTCTGTATGAGGGGCTCAAGTGATGGATGGAATTTTTTGAGCTTCTAATGAAGTGGCTTGACCCCTTCTTTGATCAGAATAATGTGTTGTATTATTTGCGTGTAATATGTTTTCAAGTCATTGTATGTCCATGCGAATACATCACATTATTGTCTAAATAGGCAGACAAAGGCTTGTTTCTCTTCCTGTGTGCAGCACATAGCGAGATTCACAAATTTCATATCTCTATTTTTTCCCAAGTTAATTTGTTCGTGCATCAATGTGGAATTGTGGGTTTTTGTGTTCTTGGTCCCTTTGAAGCGGTTCTACAAGTCATATAGCTTCTCGAGTGAAACTGCACCCTTGGGGATGAAGTTTCCTTTACTATCATCAACTATGTCTTGCAAACACTGCTCGTGCACGTCTTTGCCTATCATTGCATCCCTTAAGATGTTAGCATTCGCCATGAAATGCAGTATATGTTCATCATCATCAAAAACACATAAATTAGTTATGTTGTTAGGGATAGATGGCTTATACAAAATTTCAATAGTAAATCTATCCCTAAGCGGTGACGTTCTAGCAGTTGCATTTTCCAAAGCATCTGCAGCTACATTACGCATTCTCGGTAAAAATATGATATTAAAATCTTGGAAATTAGAGATAAGCTACCATACCTCTTGTTGTTAACTCTTATAATGAGGTGAGACACAATGTATAGTGTTACATACCTACCGTACCACAATCTCTTAATCACCGAATACTTTGAACATAGCAACATTGAGGCTAAAGGATTTATGTAAACCCAAAACTAGTGCTTCATATTCAGCAGTATTGTTCATGCACTTGAACTCCAAGTGGCTTGAGACTAAGTGTTTCCTTTGCCTTGGGTCAATAAAAACACACCCGGCTCTAGAGCCATCCTGTGTTTTGGATTTTTTGAAATACAAGGTCCACAAATCATCTATACAGGACCACTTTCCACGCTAGTACTACTAACACTACTGCTACTACCATTAAAATGTACTCTGTAAGTTTGATTTCCTTCAGTTGGGAAAGGAAGGAGATCCAACTGTATATCTGGTGGGGTGGGGCTCAGTTGTGCAAGATACCACCCCAACTGCATTTCCAGAAAGTAATTTCTGAACAGAAGTTATGTGAAATCCAATGGTTCATTATGACCATCCAAGGGAGTATGTTATGTTTCATATATCTCACTGACAACACCTAGATCTAGTTGTTTCTACCCTGGTACGGAAGACATAAGTGTGACCAGTCTGTACTGAGAAATAAGCCATATGCTTTTGGGATGTCCATGACCACAATTTTAATGCACTCGTGTACTCGTCTGTCGAGCGATACCCTGATGATCAAACCCGAGAGTTCACCAATGGCTGGTACACATGTTTGGTCAATCTCGATGATCTTCGTAGTTGTACTACTCCATTGCACATTGATCTGTTTAGCAATGGAGAGTGGCATGACATTGACTGATACGTAAGGGTAAACCAAACAGTTGTGGACATTGAAGTTAAACCTTTCGAATGATAACAAAAATGGTGGGTAGAGAGAGTTTGCTTCATCCATGTGAAGCACGCTGAGCATAGATACGAGTGATCTAGGAGACTTGATTGGTCCCTTACTAGAAGAGGCAACATTGTTTGTGGAAGTTTTCCCCAGTGTGTCCAAAAGAATATCCCGTTGACCCATGAGTTTGGTTAAGTCATACAAAGAAATGTTTGCATGGCTCTTTTTCATATCTTCAACAATATATTGTAGTACAAAGTAGGAAGACTCATCAAGTTTTCCTAGTGAAGACTTGTGTTTGTATTTTTTGATGGAGTTTTTTGGAGTTTGCTACCCACGAGCATATCTTTCATTATAGTTGTCTTCCCGAACTTTCTATTTTTTCTTTTTCCTGTGTTGAGGATGCTGGTGGATCAACTATTTTGAGTAGTTTCTTAAATTTTTCTTTCGGTATCTCAAACACAACAGGAGCCCATTGACTTCTCAAGTTGTATCGATTATTCTTCTTTGGGGGCTTCTTCTTGGTGGTTGTTTTCTTTTGAGCAGCATTAAGACATTGATACATGTTAATTGCATGGCCAGAACTTGGAGCTTCATTAGATGAAGCATCTTCCTCATCATGTTCATCCTCCAGCTGAACCTGCTCACTTCCTTTAAAATGATCATTCATCCTTAAATCCACAGTGCTCATAAATTAGTTCCATTCTAAATAGGACATCTCTGAATGTCATTCTTCGTGGATCGCATAGTAGTTTTCCTTTGTAGTTTGGTATGCTTGGAACACAACATTGGACCTCTATGCAAATTTAACTAGGTGGCTATTGTTGCTACCTGATGTCACATTCTTTCACTGCACAAGTTTGGGAGGTCTACTGCTCACTATTGTCTCAGTCTTCCGTTTCTTAAGTTCAGTTACTTCAGTTGTCAAGGACTTAATGAGATGAGTAAGCGTCTTTGTTTGGCCAATTTAATGTCCTTAAATTTTAAATCATAAATTATTGACCAAGGAAGGTATACTGATGAAGCACAGGTGCACTATATGTGCTAGAAGTTATCTTATGTCGTTATGTTCCGGTTAGGATCTAAACTTAAGATTAGTATGGAGGTGGTAGTGTTAATTACATTAGTATCTTGATCCCTAAAGTTGTTAGCTAATTTTCTTAGGAATCATTCTCTATTGAATCCGTTTATGGATGATATGAGAGTGATTCTAGACTTTACTTGTGTTAGACTGTTTTGGATTTTTGTCTTGAATTTTTACGCTACAGCCAAATATAATTTATTATGTGCATGAGATATCTATTCTATCAAACTGTAAATGAATAATGTCTGAATTTAATTGCTAAGGAGAAGACTCTCACTCTTTTACTTATTCAATTTCATCCAAACAAGACATTCTGAACAACAGTTGTGCTATAAAATAAAACATTTGAATGACACTAATAAAAAAAATGAAAATGGCCACACTGTACCAGATAAAAAGAAAATCAAGTGGCGGAGTTAATCTAGGTATAAAGTAAAAGAAATTTCCTATGCATACAATGATTCAATGGTGAACTCATCATACTACAATTCTTCACACAAAACATAGCATCTATGATTAAGTAATGAAAGAAATCTAAGTGTAGTCAGTTAAAGACCTATACTGGTCATAGGGGCCCTCCACGAATCAATCGATAATCTCCAATAAACGTAGCGTATAGTAAACATAAAGCCAAGTCTATTACTTGCAAACAAGTCTTAACAAATTGTTCTAAAAGATTACATAAATAGGCGCACACCTAAAACACAGAGAAACCGTAGCTTTTATAATACTTCTCAACATAACAGTATGACCATTCCAAGCCTAAATATCTTTATTTCAATCAAACTATATCACTAATTATCGATTAGATATTCATAAAAGAAAATCGATAAGATTTCGTGCAAACTCAGATTCTATCCCAATGATAATCTTACAGTTGACTTTGGGGTTGATCGTGTTATCATGCAACCTTCTTTATGAATTGGTTCAAGGGAATAGGAAGGAATCCACGAGGGGACTATTTCTTATCCATATGTATATTTGTTCATTGAGCTGGAGCTTCTGAACCCTGTGAACAATGGAGGCAGCTACGGAAATCTGGATTAGCTACAGAAACAGGCCAATTTCATAGCTGAATCCATACTTTAACAAAACAATAAGGTATACAGACACATATGAAGAAGAAGACATGTAAATGTTTACCTTTGACAAAAACTTGTGTTTATTGCACTATTTAGGTGATAGGTATAGGAAAGAGGGAAGAAATATAGGCAAAAAGGATGTCAAGGTAAGACAGTTCTTGTACTCTACATTCCCCCATGTTGGAGGTTTTGTATGTCCTCATACACTTCATCATTGTAAGTCACTTGTGCCTTCTGATCATCACCTCCAAGATTCATTTTCTTCTTCTTTCTGGCAACCATTGGCATCCTTGGTTTTCTCATAAGAATTTTATATTTTAAGATGATAATTTATCTTTGCAATGCCTTGTTTTCCTTCTTCAGCGTTTTGTTCTTTTTGTACCACAAACTTAGATGAAGGATGAGGTTGTCACTTTTTGCAATTTGGATCTCACTCTGTGCCTTCAATGTCTGATTTTCATTCTTGAGATATCTGTTCAATGTCTCCAGCTCGAAAATCTCTTGCTTTAAAACATTTGATGTTGAAGGTTCTTGTGTTTCATTGAACTAGTTGCTCCCTTCTCCAGGACTTTGAATTATTTCTTTGGTTGTTATCTCTTTCTTTTCTGATGACTCTGTGTAGTCATAAATCTCTTTTTGAACAGGGTCAACACCCAGACTATGCACTGGGCTCCTTAGAGGCGAACTGCAAGGTGGAATTCTCAGTGATAATCTTGATGATCCTCTTAGGGAACCTTCAGGGTTTTAGTTGGTTCATTTTCCTCGAGATCAATGTATTCTATAGCTTTTGAGACTGCTTGTTGCCCTGTGCTCAACCTTGTATTCCTCCTTAGTCCTGAGGTCTGTAATCCCTGTGATTTCCTTCTTTTGGTTTTTGTCTTTTCTTCTTGGGGAAGTGTCCCGATTTGTGGTAAATCCTTTGTTCTTTTGCTAGCTTTCTTTCTTCTAAGACTTCCCTTTTTCATTTTCTACAAAATATACACTATGGGCAATTCATCTTCTGATAATTGCGGTTGAGTCTTGGGTTCCTGGGTTCCTGTTATTTTATTGCTTCCATTGTTCTCTTTCTTCCTTTGCGGGTCCTATTGTTGCTGGCTTGTTCGAGAGATCTTTCTTCAAAATGGTTTCTCACTAGAAAACTTTCTTAGTTAGCCCCTACACACTGAAGGTGGAACTCAACCAAGATCTTTATCAAGTCGTCATGATACATGGTATTTTCTATAAATTGAATTTTCTTTTGAACGTTCATGGACATTTTCTTCAGACTATGCAAGAGATAATAAGGAAGATTCATCTGGTGATCTTCAAGAAAATGCATCATTATCCTAACATGGTAAAAATACATATACCCGAACCGACCCTCCCAAGTGACAAATTTTTTAAGTATAAGTAGTAAATTCCACCATTTATTTTTAAGGGTTGTACTAGGAATACCTTTCTTGAAGACAGTGGTGTCCATATTTGGATTTTTCAGGAAGAACTTCCAATCTTCTCCATTGATTCCCCTGTTTTTGAACCATTTCTCTTGGCTCCTAATAAATTCAGTAGCTTTTTCGATCATGGACTCCGTTATGGTGATCTTAGTGTCTCCTATTTCAGCCTCTGTTCCATTAAACGAGCGAGAAAAATTCTTTGTCACTTCCCTGTGAAAACCGTCAAATTTTTCTATGAACTGCAACCATTGTTTCTTTTGCAACAATTCCCTAGTCTAAGGATATCCCTCCAAGAATTTTTTCCCTGTTGGCTCAATTCGAACAATGACACTCATTATGGAGGATGCTTTGCCTCAAACACTGGTTACCTTGACAAGAGAATGGTGTTGGTAGGGTTTTGTTTACTGGCTGAGGGATAGAGTGGCTATGAGGGTTTGGAGAAATGTAAGAATAGGTGGATTATAATGAGGGTTGTGGAGATGATTTTGACCATTGGGGTGCATTTAAAATTATGATTCAGTGATTACTTTAGTGGATTCAGAATGAGGACATGACAGAGTTTTTAAGTTGTGGATTATGATGTTTTTTATAAGCGACCATCACCCTTAAATTGTAATGATTTCGTTTTAATTTTTGGAAATACTATGTCTTCTTAGTCATATATGAAATATATCGATCCATATTGCTAAATTAAAGTAGCATATACCTATGATTCACTTTGCTAACCTTATTTGTTGTTCTGAGATCTGCAGGTGCTTTGCTCTGTTAATTGTCCTTCAATTCAAATCTCCAAGTTTCCCTGTAGGGTTCAAAAAATTTATCAAGCTGCAAAAACTTGTCTTAGCTGCAGAAACTTGTCCGCATTGTGGAAAGTTGTTGATTCTGCAGCTGAGAAAAAAACTTTAATAAGGAACTTTGTTATTTTCTTTTTGAAAAGAATATTTGAAGTGCCAACAAAAATTGGTTTTCACATTAAATTTTCTATATAAACATGCCAACAGAATGTTGGTTTTCATGCTTTATACCTTTTATTATTATTATTATATATTATTATTATTATTATATATGTACATATAATTTTTATTTATTTATTTATTTACTTTTTAAGTAAAACTTGAGTAAATTTTTCTAAGGTGGAAAAGAAAAAGAATTCTTCTTGACCATCTTCAGTTCTAAATTATCTTGGAACATTTTAACAAATTCTTATTTTGTCAATGGCTTCTGGTAAAGTCTGAGTTGATGTCCATTTACTAAAAGAGGAATTTTCTCTTCATCAATAGTCCTGATTCTAAGTGCACCATTATCAAAGACACTTTCAACTTCATAATGTCCAAGGTAGTGGGTTTGGAAGTTTCGTTGAAAATTTTTGAACTTTGAATCAAATAGTAATGCCCAATCTCCTGGATGAAATTTTCTTTGTTTAATGTACTTATCATGCCATTTAGATCTTTGTTGTTGAACTAGGTTAGTTCTCTGGAGGGCTTCTTGTCTGATTTCATCAAGCTCAATAAGTTGTCTCATCCTTTGCTTTTGTGCTTCTGATAAGTCAAGATCTAATTGGAATGTTGTCTTATACGTCCGGATCTGGAATTCTATCAGAAGTAATACTTGCTTCTCATAAACAAGTTCATAGTGAGTATGTCCTATAGTATTTCTCCATGTGGTTCTATAAGCCCATAAAGCTTCTAGAATTTTTTCTACCCAATCCTTTATGTGTAAATGTAAAGTCTTGGTAAGGATTGATTCAATCACCTTATTTGTGGACTCAACTTTTCCATTGGCTTGTGGATGGTATGGAGTGGACTTTCGATGTTTGATCTTGTATTGCTCCATAAGTTTCTACACTAGTATGGATGTAAAATGTGTTCCTTGACCTGTTACAATTTCTGTTGGAACACCAAAACGAGTGAAAATATCCTCAAAAAGAAATGAAACTACAAAATTTTCAGTAGAAAAGGGAAGTGATTTAGCTTCTACCCATTTAGTGACATAATCAATACATACCAAAATATACCTCTTTTGCTTTGAAGGCGGGCTGATTGGTCTAACAAAATCTAGTGCCCACTTTTCAAATGATTCGATGAGTACCTGTGGTTGCAGTAGAATTTCATTTGAAAGAGTGGGTTTTCACATTCTCTAACAGCTATCGCATCTCTTAACATATTTCTTGGTGTCCCTGAAAATGGAAGGCCAATAATATCCTAAAAGCAAGATTTTATAAGCAGTTCTTCGGTCAGAAAAATGTCCTCCGCATGGCTCATTGTGGCAAGCTTTAAGTATTTATGGTATTTCATCCTCTCGAACACATCTTTTAATGATGAGATTTGGTACCGTGTTGTATAACTCTTCATTTATCCATGAATAAGATGTGCTATTGTGGACTAATCTCCTCTTTTCTCTAGGAGACAAATGAAATGGAATTTTTCCTGTAGGTAAATAGTTACCAATAACTGCATACCACGGTGATTTAGTAGATACTCCAAAAATATATTCATCAGGAAATTTATCCTCTACAGGTTGATCATTATTATCATTTTTAATTCTAGATAAAAAGTCAACAATTGTCTTCTGTTTTCTGGGCCTATCTAGAATGGTTATGTGGAATTCTTGTAATAGTAAGAGCCATCTGGTTATTCTTCCATTAGTGACTGGTTTATTCATTAGGTATCTAATGGTAGAATGGTCTGTGTGAACAAAATTTTTGTAGCCAGTTATGTAATGTATGAACTTGTTAATGGCATGGACTACAACTAAAAACTCCTTTTCAGTTACAGAATAATTTAACTTTGCCCGAGTTAAATTTTTACTAGTATAATATATTGCATAAGGAGTAAGATATTTTTGTCCTAACACAGCTCCTAAGGCTGAATCTAAAGCATATGTTGAGATATGGAAAGGCAATTTCCAATTAGGTCCTTTTAAGATAGGTGCTTCAGAAATGATCTTTTTCAAAGTTTCAAAGGTAGCTTGACATTTAGAATCCAAATTGAATTCACAGTCCTTGGCAAGCAATTTAAAAAGTGGGGATGCAATTTTTGTGAAGTTTTCTATGAATATTCAATAATATCTAGTAAAACCAAGAAAAATTCTAACATCTCATTGGAAATTTGGCACTAATAACATAGAAATGACTTCAACTTTAGATGAGTCTACCTTAATTCCATCTCCTGAAATATGGTGACTGAAAACAATTCCTTTGTTAAACATGATGAAACATTTTTCATGGCTTAATGAGAGATTTGTTTCTTTACATATTATTAATAATGTTTCTAAATTTTCTAGTGCTTCATTGAAATAATCCCCATAAATTGTGAAATCATCCATGTACACTTCCACACAATCGTGAATAAGATCAGAGAAAATTCTGAGGACTGCTCTTTGGAATGTTGCTAGAGCATTGCATAATCCAAAGGGAAGTACTTGGTAAGCATAAGTTCCCAATGGACAAGTGAATGTGGTTTTATCTTAATCTTCAGGGGCTACCTGAATCTGGTTATATCCACTGAACTCGTCCAAGAAGGAAAAATACTTTTTTCTTTCTAATGTATCTAAGACATGATCTATGAAATGTAGTGGAAAGTGGTATTTTAATGTTTCCTCATGTAATTCCCTGTAATTGATGCATACTCTCCATTTTCCATTTTTTCTTTGGAACAATTACTAGGGGTGAAACCCACTGACTTTCGGATGTCAGATAGATGAAATTTACATTTAAAAACTTTTGTAATTCCTGCTTAACAATTTATTTTAAATTGGGGTTCATTCTTCGTTGAGGTTGTCTAACTAGTCTTGCATTCAGTTCAACATAGATATGATGTATGCAAGTTTTAGGATCAATACCTCTCATATCAGTGTATTCCCATGCAAAAGCAAAAGACTGTTTCTGTAAAACTTCTATCAATTGATTCTTTTGTAATTCTTCCAAGTTCTCATTAACATTCAAGGTTTTACCTGGAAAGATTTCTATCAAAGAATTCCAAAAATTTTCCATGGAGAGAAATGATACTTGTTTAGATGAGAGATACTCATTTTGACTACGATCATAATGTGAGGAAGATTCATTATTTTCTAGTAGGTTTAGAATTTGGTCTTCCTCTTACTTGTCTAGTAGTAAAAATAGGTTGTATATCTTCTTCATATTCTATCCATTCTTCATTTTCTGTGTCTATAATTGTTCTTGCAAGAGGGTATAATGTAAATTTATTTGTAGAATTTCCATCTGAGATAAACATGTCACCTGATCTACAACCGATGAAAGCATCAGTTGTGGCTAACCAAGGCCTTCCTAGAATTAATGGATGTCCTCCTAAATTATTCTTAGGTGTTAAGACCATGAAATCAATAGGATATTCCCACGAATATAAGGATACACAAACATCTTCCAACACACCATCAGGTTTAATCATAGACCTATATGCTAATGGTAATAATGTTGGTGTGTATTGAAGGTTAGGAAGCCTAAGTGTGTTCATGACTTATTTACTCATTATTTTTATGGCTGCTCCTAGATCAATCAATGTGTTTGGTATTTCAGTTCCATTGATGTGAATCTTTACAATGGGGATTCCTGGATCTAGATATTTTTGAATTGTTGTCTTCCCCATCATAATGTCTGCAATTTTTCCAACTAATTGAATTCTTTTTATGTCTTTTCTTTTTCTTCCTGAACTTTGTGTACTTAGTTCCTTAATTGTTTTCACAAATATTGGTATCTATTTTATCGATTGTAATAAAGGAATCTTGATACAGACATTCCTCAATTCATCCATCATATTGTAATTAGGCAAGATAATTTGTTTTTCTACTCCTTCATCAATTTTCAACCATTCAGGGAAAGGTGGTCTAATTGATACCAAGGGTTGTTCTATGATGGGAGTATTTATTGGGACATTTTCTATTCGTTTATCCTATTTTTGAGGGAGAGAGGTCTCTCCTTATTCTGATTGGTTTTTGTGTTTTTGAACATTTGGTCTTGTTTCTTGTATGACAACAGGGGGTTTTATTTGCAACACTCTTCCAGGTCATAATTGGAAATTATTTAGATCTAGGGGTGTTATTACATAAGTTTGAGGATTATGCCCTTCCATGTTGTACACGGGTTGTTGTGGTATTTTATTATCAGGATTTGGAAGTGGTTGAGTGGGTAGTTGAATTGGTTTTTGTGGAAATGGTAAGGAGAGCTGTGGGTTTTGATTCTGAACTGGAATTTACGGTAATTGATTAGCTTGAAGGATTTGATTAGATTGGGGTAGAAATTG
Organism: Pinus taeda; assembly: GCA_000404065.3. NCBI lineage: Eukaryota > Viridiplantae > Streptophyta > Pinopsida > Pinales > Pinaceae > Pinus > Pinus taeda. Next base: position 215,093 of record APFE030765254.1, read on the forward strand.
TGGTGGAAGATAGGATGGTGAATATTGTTGATATTGAGCATAATCGCCATAAGGATTTTTCCATCCTTGATTCCATGATTGTGACTGTGGCTGAGCCTAAGGTTGCTAAGATGGATTCCAATGATTTTGTGAAGACTGAGCAAATTGTTGTGGTATGGATCTAGTTGGGGGTTTTTCCATGGTCTCTTGGCTATAAAGTAAAGAGGGTCTACTTGTTCTGACATTCCTTCATCATTAAATATAGCCTTGAGACTTGGTGAAGAAGGAAATTCCTTCATATCACGATTATCTTCACATATGACACAAGTTTCTATGGCTTTTGAATCTAAGGGACATTCTCTTATAGCGTTTTCCTTTCAACATTTAGGAAAGAAAATAGATAATGCATCATTTTCATAATTTTGTTTGTTTTGTATTTTAAGGGTGTCTATCTGCTCACTTAGGCTCCCTAAAATATCTGTCTTAAAGGTATCAAGAAAACTTCCTAATTCTGCCCTACTGACTATCCCAGCTACAGATTTATTAATTCTTGACAAGAGAGGGTCTCTAGGATTCCTTCTAACTCATGCTTTACCCCTTGAGATATGTACACAAAAATCACAAATATCTGCAAATGGTAGTTGAGAAATATCTCCTTTCCTGGTTAGGTTAAGGAGATCAATCCATTCATCTTTAATAGCTTTGAGCAAGAGGGCTTTTAAAGTTTCACCATCCAAATTGTCCATTTTTGCTCTTTTAACATTGTAGACAAATCTTTCTACTAAATCTTCAATATTTTCATCTTCTTTTTGTGTCATTTTGAAGACCTCATCTTTAAGGTTACTAGGCATACAATAATCTCTATATTTTCCTAAGAAATCCTCTTTCGTTTGTCCCCATGTTGTTATAGAATACACTCCTAGACTCATAATTTTTTTTAATGTTTAGTCCTTTAATGTAGCAGGGAACAATTTTAGTTTTTGAGCATCATGTAGATAGTCATATGACCTGCATAATACCTCAAATTCTAAAAGAAATGTCTTTGGGTATTCATTTCTTTTTCTATTGAAATTAGAAGGAATTGAGGGTGATATATTATTCATTGTGAGGGTTGTATCTTCATCAAGAATAGGAAATCCAAAAGGATATTGGTTTCCTCTACCTCTACCCCTTCCTTTGTTCCTATCTCCACCTCCTCCTCTACCTCTACCTCTATCTCCTCCAATCCTATTTTCCTCACCATTAACATGGTGTACCTCTCCTTCCCCTTTTTCAACCATGATATATTCCTCATAAATAATAGAGTGTTCTTCTAATTCTTATGGTTCTTTTATCAATGGCTGTTCAAAATAAATTTCATTCGCCTCTTCTTCACTAGGAACTTCTAATTCTTCTCCCAAAATTTGTTCACCGTTGGAGGATAGAAAAATTACTCCTGTAGTTGGGGATGTAGGATTTTCTTCTATTACAGCTTCAGTAGATGAAGTGGATGAAGTTCTAGATTGGATTTCTGATCTTGAGACTTCAGGAAGTCTTTGTCGACCTCTAAACGGGATTCAAGATTGAGTAGGTGGTCTGCAATCTCGAAATCGTGGTGAAGTGAGTCGATTTATGGGAATTAAACTTCTTCCTCACCCTATAAATCTTCTCTAGAGTCTCTATCACTATGCATATCATGTTTTGAATTAATGATGATATTTTTCTTAACTTCTATTTGTACTTCCCCATAAATGGCACCAAAATGTTTGGCAAATTTAATGTCCTTAAATTGTCAATCATAAATTATCGACTAGGGAAGGTATACTGATGAAGCACATGTGCACTATATGTGCTAGAAGTTATCTTATGTCGTTATGTTCTGATTAGGATCTAAACTTAAGATTAGTACGGAGGTGGTAGTGTTAATTATACTAGTGTCTTGATCCCTAAAGTTGTTAGCTAGTTTTCTTAGGAATTATTCTCTATTGAATTAGTTTATTGATGATATGAGAGTGATTCTAGAATTTACTTATGTTAGACTGTTTTGGATTTTTGTCTTGAATATTTATGCTGCAGCCAAATCTAATTTATTATGTTCAAAAGAGATCTATTCTATCAAACTGTAAATGAATAATGTCTTAATTTAATTGCTAAGGAGAAGACTCTCACTCTTTTACTTATTCAATTTCATCCAAACAAGACATGTTGAACATCAGCTGTGCTATGAAATAAAATAGTTGAAAGACACTAACAAAACAAATGAAAATGGCCAAACTATACTAGATAAAAAGAAAATCAAATGGTAGATTTAAGCTAGGTATAAAGCAAAAGAAATTTCTTATGCATACAACGATTCAATGGTGAACTCATCATACTGAAATACTTCACACAAAACAGAGCATCTATGATTAAGTAATGAAATAAATCTCAGTGTGGTCGGTTAAAGACTTGCACTAGTCGTAGGGGCCCTCCACGAATCAGTCGACAATCTCCAATCAATGCAGCATAAAGAAAACATAAAACCATGTCTATTACTTGCAAACGAGTCTTAACAAATTGTTCTCAAAAATTACATAAATCGGTGTGCACCTAAAACACAGAGCGGACATAGTTTTTATAATACTTCTCGACATAACAGTATGAGCATTACAAGCCTAAATATCTTTATTTCAATCAAACTATATTGCTAAATGATTGATTTTCTATTCGGAAAAGAAAATCAATAATATTTCATGAAAACTCAGATTCTATCCTGACGATAATCTTGCAGTTGACTTTTAGGTTTACAGTGTTATCATGCAACCTTCTTGAAGAATTGGTTAGAGGTAATAGGAAGGAATCCATGAGGGGACTATTCCTTATCCATCTGTATCTTTCTTCACTGAGTTAGAGCTTCTAAACCCTGTGAAAAATGGAGGTAGCTGCAGAAATCTAGATTAGCTACAGAAACAGGCCAATTCCGTAGCAGAATGCATACTTTAACAGAACAATAAGGTATATAGACAAATATGAAGAAGAAGACATGTAAATGTTTACCTTTGACAAAACCTTGTGTCTATTGCATTATTTAGGTGATAGGTATAGGAAAAAGGGAAGAAATATTGGCAAAACGGATGTCAAGGTAAGATAGTCCTTGGAGTCTACAATCTCAATTTCACTTGCTTCCTTTTCCTTTACCTTAATCACAATAGCCTAAGACCTCTTACCCGTGTCCTTGGATCCCTTAGTTGGCTCTACATTTACAATGACTCCAATTGTGTGAAAGTCTTTCTCCACATCAATTGCTTCTTAGAAATTTTCTAAAAGTTTTGGGTTTGCATCTTTCTTGACAAACTACACAATGTTGGTCGACAGTGAAAATGTGTAGTAGTCGACTGTGATGAAATCATGAGTTTTAATGTCTACAATGAACTTGTTCAAGATACAATTAAACCTCTGGTTAAAATCATTCACTTTTTCTTTCTACTCCATTTTGAGACTACCCAACTCTTTTAACAACCTGGCAGGTGTTTTGTCTTCAACAAATTTCTCCAAGAAAGTTCTCTAGAGCATCCCCCAATTCTGAATGGAGTTGATAGGAAGGTTGTGGTACCATATAACTACTCTTCCGTCCAAGGTACATAGAAACAGTCTACATGAAACATTTACATAACATACCTCGAGTGACTACAGTTGTAGGTAGAACGTGTCTAGATGGTATTCTACCTTTAATGTTCTGTCAGGGTCATGCTTTGTCAACAACTTCTCTGCATGCATTGGCATCTTGTGTAAGGAACCCAAGAGTGCCAATGGGCCCTATGTCATCCATTTTAGATTCTGATTAGCCATATTTTCCTCTAGTTTGTCCTCCTCCTCTTTTTCTGAATCTGATGGTTCAACATCAGAACTTGACCCCAATAATACGTTCTTAACTTCTTCTTCTTCTAGGAAAACAGAAGGATCCTCTTTATTCTCAACAACTTCTACCAACTCTTCAATAGTGGAAAGGATTACTTCTTAAACATATGAGACTACCACTCCTATGGGTGTATTCCTTTGCTTCCTCTGCAAAGATGGAACTGTGTGAACTCCTGGAATTAGTCCAACAACTTTGGAAAACTAATGGGTGATGGGACAAATAGCGAGAATGTGGTGATATGAAATTTCTTGTTCAGGTCTAGGAGGTGAGGAGTAACCAACTTCAGAGTTGTGCATGGGAGAAAGGGAGGTTGTGTTACTACCTTAACTAGATGATGGATACGTGGGGTTGAGAGGAAATTCAACCATAAACTACTAGAGGCCCTCCTTCTAGCACCAGAAATGTTGATGGTGTTGGACCTGCCAAAATTTAGGGGATATCCCAGATATGAAGTCCTAACTAGACCTCACACTGTTTGGTGTAGGAGTCCCATCTGGAATGATGGCTCGATTACCATTATCTTGTATATTTTCCTTAGCTCTTGTTGTTCAACACATGAGAGTGTTATCCTTGTAACTTCAAGAAAGTGAGGTGAGTATGTCTCGTGAGTGAAAAATGTAACTTTGTGTTTGGGTTCTCTTATTGTTGTTACACGTCATTTTATCGCATTAGGTAGATGATCATAAAAATTGGATCTCTCGCCATTTGTCCAAGTGTCATGAAGCACTTCCTTGCAAATCAACAACTTATATACCTTGAATAAAGTAGAATTTCTAGATATCATGGTATAAAACCATGCTTTTGAACATCTTCACATTTTTTCTGAATAAAAACCACACATGTGTAATTTTTTCCACTGTAAACTACACAAAACTATGCTCTATTTCTGAACAAAATCTGCACAAGTAAATCAATAAAAAGTAAAAATAAAAAGTGATATCTAGAAGCATTGTTGGGAAAATCATTCCCAACAGAAAGCCTTGAACTCATGTTTATTCAATCCTAACCTAATTTTTTTGTGGAACTAATTCCCATTCTTCAAGGATCCCTCATCTCTTTTAGTGGATCTCGTCCTTGGAATAAGGATCTCAAACTACTTCCTTTTGGCCTATTAATCAAGCCAGAGGTGGGGGGATTGAGAGAGGCTGTTGAGAATAAGGTTATGCTAGATAAATTAGGTTGGAGAGCTTATCATTCTTGGAGAGTATTGAGATCAATGGGAGGAGCTTCACAACATCAAGGCATAGGTTTTGTAGCTACTTTATGTTTATGAAATTAATACAAACAAGCATTTCTACTCAGTTCATTGTTTAATGGATTAATTGATCAATTTCATTGATGGTTTATGTTATTTAAATTTGTCCATTGGAATAATGTTATTTATATATGTATATTGGAATGATGTTTGTTACTAGTCTCCTTAATCACTAGTTTGAATTATTGAATCATTTATGTTGCATATTTCTTTGACCATTTGTTGTTTCCATGTGTGTAGGTCTGGATTCAAGCATGGAGGAGATTCACTGAAGAAGAAAGGGGTATCTTCATCAATCATGTCCTAATAAGCTATGAAATTCCATTTCTCACCTTGTTACCTTATGATTCAAGAAAAGATAGATTCGATGAAGGAATTAGCTTGATTGTATGTTTGTTTCTAGTTTTCTTTAGGATCTAGGGAGATCGCTCTTGCCTGCAAGAGGTATATGTCCGATGTAACAAATTGGTGACTACACTAGGGAACGTCTTGTTCTCTTCCATCTCCTTATTTTTTATTATTGAACCTTTTTTTATAGCTTTATCTAGGTCTTGACAAGTTAATGATATTTCAGATTTTGTGATTTGTTTGGATAATTTTGTATTTTTTCTTTAAGTTTCTCTACCTACGTGGTTTCTGTTTAGAAACAGAGTGCAATTTTGTGCAGTTGTTTCCTCAATAACTATATGCATGTGCACTGGCTTATACTGATAAATTGCACAGTTCTTAAGAATTTTTGAAAAAAAAAAATTCCTCTCATTTAATTTTTGAAATTTAGCTTTTTACGGCTTCATTACACTTGTATGTGCCTCCAATCAGTCTCTGTGTGTTTGATCGGGTGTTGTGAAGGATTTTTCTTGAGATTTTTTTTAGTTTTCAAGGATTGAAGGGTAACGTTTCTCAAGAATTAGTGTTGTGATGGTGTGCTTCTTGTGCTTCACTAAAAACATGAGTCATTTTTAGTCCATTACTGGAGTTTAATCAAAATTACACTTTAAGCATTGATTTCATATCATTCGTTCAAGCATTCTCATTTTAAGGATTTCATTGGTTGTTTTGAATTTGATTTCCTTTGATCATTTATCAAAGATTTGTCTCAGTTAATCACCTTTGAGTGTCATTATTTTTTTATCTTTGGAATTTCACCTGATTTCCTTTACTTACACTTGATTAGTTCTTTAGTTGAATTAGTGAAGGAAAATTGTCTTGTTGTACTTTCACTGGCTTCGAATTATCTTGTGTTTGTTTTGAAGAATTATCTTGCATAGATTACTTTTCATGGTTAGAATTCTCATTTCATGAATGAAAATTGTGCATAGATTACATTTTCATAGTGTTCACAAAAATTGTGCATAGATTACATTTGCATATTGTTCACATGAATTGCGCATAGATGACATTGAATGTTCACGAAATTTGTGCATAGATTACATTTGCATAGTTTTCAGCCAAATTATCGATATATTACATTGTGTGGTTTGTAACTTAGAGCTTTAAATTGCATTGAAAAATTAGAAGTGGTACATTTTGGAGTTAATATTTCAAATAAGAACCTCTTTACTTACTCTAGCTAGAATTCATTGAAATGAAGAGATTACAAATTTCATATTTGATGCATCAGAGTTTTGAGTCAAGTCATAATACCATCAGTTTCATGTTCATTTACCCTTTGAGTAAATAACATCTTAATAACACAGTGTTAATAAAATTCATCTAGAATTTTTATTATTTTTAGGGCTCTTTACACCTATAGTAGATTAAGTGTAGGGATTTGCAACAGGGAAGTGAGTAAAATTTCCAAAGCTAAAAACATAGTAGAATCTTGAGTTAGGAAGAGAAATCAAATTATTTTTGTTTTTCTCACGGAAGCTCTTCTTATACATGAGTTAAGCACGAGATCATGTCAGATCTGGTGAAGTGATCGTACCCACTTCATTGGATATGATAGAGCAATTTGCACATATTACAATGGTACTGAAAGGTACTTTGGGTCACTTGAAATTAAACCTCCAATTGATCATGTGGAGGAGCCTTCAAGGGAATGGAGCTTGTTACACTGCCCTTGTGTGTACGTCTGATCTACGACTATCCACCCAGGTAAAATTGTTGTATTTGGTAAACTTAGTGACCATAATCCTTGGGCTCTACCTAAGGTGACGATAGAGGGAAGGTCATGCTATTCCTGGAACAAACATTGGCTAGAATCACTTGGAATTTTTGGAGGGTAATATTTGCTAGAGATGGCATAAGCGAAGTTACTTGCCCTAGACTATTTCATTAAGAAGGTCGTTAATGTAATTGGTTCCAACTTCTCATATCTATAAATATTTTCACCTTGACCTGTATGAAATTGGATTTCATCACCAATTAGTAATTATTGATCTCTATGAGAAGTCAATTTGTATGGTTTGAATTCCTAGATTTTTAGCATGTGTTACCTTGTTTGTTTTTACTTTTTACAAGACCTTAGGTGTGGATTGTGAATATTATTTAATTTTAATAAAAAAAACTTATTTGGATTGAATCTAATGATAACAATGTCAAAAGTTACTAATAGAGACTTCACTTTTAATGGGAACCATAATCCTCTCGCTGATTTTGCAAATGTCAGTCCTCCTTATATGGCTACAATGTCACTTCTCAGATTCATGATAGGTTTACCTGTATGGAAGTTCTCAACTTCTTTAATTCCAAATACTCCAATTGTACCAGCTCAACCGAGTTCACCATCTCAACGTCACCAACCTATTGTTGACCTTTTACCTTCTTCATCCAACATGTAATCCTCCCTTTCTTCTTCTTTGCTTGGTCAAAGCCTTGATGCTAGTAACTAGGTGACTAAGAAGAAGAAGAAAGATAAGAAAGAAGTCAACCAACCAACCATGGTTGTAAGTATTGGTGATGTTGATGAAACTTCTACAATGCATTGTAAGCCCAAATACCCTTGCAAGCTTTGTAAGGGTGACCACTTCCTTATCAATTATCCTAGTATTCCTAAGGTTTTGGAAGTATGGTCAAGTAATTCTTATCAACTTACTGTTGATCCATCAACCAATGATTCTCATATTTTTGGGAAAAATATTAAGGTTAGGTTTCCTTGTAGGTTATGCAAGGGGACTCATCATAGTCACCTTTCCCCTCACATGGATGAAGCCTCAGAATTGTTGGAAAAACTTATTGTTTCACAGCAACAACTTCCAACTAATTATTGTTAACTTTCTCCCCATCTACCATCGTTTGACGAAGTGACTAATCTAAATCCAATTACATTCAATCCCACTCTTCCATTGGAGGGTGAAACATGTATCACCCAAGTTGATGTACTATTTTTTTATAAAGTGGTCAAATCGATTTCATCTTCAATCGATCCCACTCTCCCTTTAGAGAGTGAACTTCATACTGCTCAGGTTCTTCATGTTACTTCAGATTCTTCTACACATGGGGGCATTTCCTCTCTTACTTTTGAACCCCATCCAAGTAATGAGGCTATTTCTTTTGATTGGAGTAGACTTACAGAACCTCATCTTCCTTATTACAACCCTTTCCAAATCATTATGAAGGCTTATGGTAAGAATGTGCATCGCACAAATGTGGATGAAGGTGTTTCTTTCAGTATTTTATCCTCAACTACTTGGAAAGCTTTGTGCTCCCCTCAGCCTGTGCCTATTACACATAATTTGTTAGCTTTTAACAAAACCATTAGTGAACCTTTAGGGATCCTTCCTAAGTTAGCTATTACCTTAGAAGGTAAAATTGTCTGTATTATTCTTATGGTAGTCCAAGGTCCCTAAGATTTTAATTTTCTCCTTGGGTGAGACTATGTCTATGCCATGAAAGTTGTCGTATCAACACTCTTTTACATGATGTCCTTCCCTCACAATGGAAAGATTATGATGGTTGATCAACTTTGATACATTAATATTGCTTTGACTACTAGACATCTGACATGCCTGAATGTTCCTTATATGGAAGTGGTACCTACCCTTCCATAGGTTAATTGTGTGGCAATGTATCCCATGTTTTTAGTTATTGATGCAAGTGAGCCTCTCATTGTTTTCTTGACTTGTTTTGACTTAGATCCGGTCACTGACGTGATCAAAATAGCAATGGGGACATTTGAATACGATTTTCTTATCCCTATTGATCCCCTTGACATGTGTTCCTTCTAGAGAACCGTTCTTCCATTTGATGAAGATCTATTGGAAGCCATGATAGTGGTGTGTCCCTTGGCATGTGTTCCTTCTAGATGGAAGCCATGATCAAGGATCATGAGGATGGTTATTTTAATGTGTCAACCTCTTTAAAAATGAAACAACTCTTTATGAGGATAGTTCTTTTACTATGTCAACATCGTTAAAAATGAAACAACTCTTTATGAGGATAGTTCTTTTACTGTGTCAACCTCGTAAAAAATGAAATAGGTTCCATGAGGATAGTTATTTTACTATGTCAACCTCATTAAAAAATGAAACAATTTCCTTGAGGATAGTTCTTTTACTGTGTCAACCTTCTTAAAAAATGAAATAGGTTCCTTGAGAATAGTTCTTTTACTATGCCAACCTCATTAAAAAGTGAAACAAGTCATATTAGGATGGTTCTTTTACTGTGTCAACCTCGTTAAAAAATGAAACAACTCTTTATGAGGATAGTTCTTTTACTGTGTCAACCTCGTTAAAAAATGAAACAAGTTCCATGAGGATAGTTATTTTCCTATGTCAACCTCATTAAAAAATGAAATAGGTTCCATGAGGATGGTTCCTTTCCTATTTCAATCTCATTAAAAAACGAAATATCTCTCATGAGGATAGTTATTTTACTGTGTCAACCTCGTTAAAAAATGAAACAGATCCTTATGTGAATGGTTCTTTTACTATGTCAACCTCGTTAAAAAATGAAACAAGTACATGAGGATATTTCTTTTACTGTGTCAACCTCATTAAAAAATGAAACAACACCCATGAGCATAGTTCTTTTTCTTTGTCAAGCTCGTTAAAAAATGAAACAAATCCTCCCCTAATTGAGTCGAGTCTTTTTCATTTGATCTTGAAGATGAACCTTCATTTCATCTACCTATTAGTAACGAGTAGTCTACTCAGGTGAACGAAATGAAGTTTGGGGGCATGTGCCTATGTCAGTATGATGGGGACATGAATACCACTCTCAAGCATATTTTTCTCTGTTTCAATCTTGTGTAAAAATGAAACTAGTCTCAAGCAAAGTTTTCTCTCTGTCAAGCTTGTGTAAAAATGAAACCAGTCTCAAGCAAAGTTTTCTCTGTTTCAAGCTTGTGTAAAAATGAAACCACTCTTAAGTACAATTTTCTCTATTTCAAACTTGTGTAAAAATGAAACCACCCTCAAGCACAATTTTCTCTATTTCAAGCTTGTGTAAAAAATGAAACCACCCTCAAGCACAATTTTTCTTTGTTTCAAGCTTATGTAAAAATGAAACATATCTTGAGTCCATTTCAGTTATTATTTTCAAGACTCGTTAAACTCATGAAAATCTCGAGCTCCTTTTGTTATCTTTTCATTCTTGTAAAACATACATGAAAATGTTGAGTTCCTTCCAGCTTTTCCAACTCGTTAATTAAATTGAAAGCCAATAAGATGAGTATATTTCTATCACTTTTTCGAACTCGTTAAAACTTACAGAAAAGAGAAACCATAGAGTCCTATTTTAAGCCCTTTTACGAGTACTTGTTTGTTCAAACTCGTAAATGTAAATGAACAACCAACCACTCAGTATAAGTTTACCCCTTTTACAGACTGAGACGGGATTGTTTAGGAAAAAAATTATACGTTGATCAAATATGGTAAATAAAGTTCTCTCTTATATTATTTTATCTTTTTTCAGACTCGAGGGACTAAAACTTACAAAAAAGAACCTGATGGAGTCTACTTGTGTTTTTCTTGTGACTCTCTAAAACTGAAAAACAATGAGCTTTACTTTCTCTAGGCTCGTTAAAATTTTACAGTAAAAGAACTCAATGAGTTTCAATTTTGTGTATTTTTCAAACTCTTAAAAGAAAACAACATCGAGTTACCCCTTTACAAGACTCATAAAAATTAAATAGCATAGGCCTCGTTAAGCATAATGAGACCGAACCATTCCTTCTTAAGGTTTGTTAAAAATACTAGTATGGACTCATCCAAAGGATGAGCTTATAGGACAAGCATATGTTATCGTCCTCAAGCTTGTAAAAAATAAAGAGGTACTTTCTAGTAATGGTGGGGGGAAATTGAGAAGAAAATTTCATTTCTTGTATTTCAGGAAGTATGTCGCTCTTGAACATGACACTCTGTCACATATCTGTTCGGGTTGGGGAATCCAATTGTCTCACAATTAATCGAACCTTATTGAAAGTATTCAATTGGTTTTTGGTATTATCATTGAGTCAAATACTGCCAAGCCATTTTTTTCGTGTCGCCAATATGTTCAAGAGAAGTCCAAACATAAATTCAAATTATCTTGCAATTTGTAGCCTTCAATCACGTCGGTCATCCATGAGTTAGTCCTTACAAACTATTTTCCAAATCTTGAGATTGTGTTTTGTTTCATGGGCTTTCCTACGATGGTTCGCTTCATATTGACTTCAACTCATTATCTAGGAGGTTTATCTAGAAACCTTCAGTACCTTGAAGCCTACATGCCTCAATGGAAGGTGTCTCACCTTCGATGATAGGTTCTCATCATTGGCCTTCTATCGAATAATTCTATGAGTGTTTGACTTCATATCACCTATTCACACTTCATATATTGTATTGGGAGTACCTTGAGATCCATTGTCATGACTGGTGGTTTCTCTCATGCTTGTTAATGGTTCACACCATTGACCAGTAATAAAGTGGTTTCTACCATGTTCGACTTCAATACATTTACTCACATGGTTAGATTCGTATTGTGGATCAAGAGATGGAGATCAAGACCCTAGATATAGTTTCATCCATCTAGGTTGCGAGGAGTTTTGTATTCATGATTATACAAAGAGTTTTATGTTTGATGGCTACATCCATCCTATATCTACTTTGACATGATGTATTTCCATACTGTGCTATAACACTTTTATGTTTTGAGTATGGGAATGCCTACCTCAGTGATGATTATTATATTACATTGTAATCCTTGATTTATTGTTGCAAGTTTCTAGCCATGATATTTGATCGAATCCTTGATATGATAAGGTACTTTAGTCCTCAAACCTTTCTCACTTTTCACGTTAGGGGGCAATCTGTTACATGTCATTTTGTCACATTAGGAAAATGATCATCAAGATTAGATCTCTCGCCATCCATCCAAGTGTCATGAAGCACTCCCTTGCAAGTCAAAAATTTATATACCTTGAAGAAAGTGGAATTTATGGATCTCATGGTACAAAACACTACTTTTGAGCATTTGCATAGTTTTTTTGAACAAAAACCACACATGCGTAGTTTCTTCCACTGTAAACTGTGCAGAACTGTGCTCTATTTCTAAACAAAATTTGTGTAGGTAAATCAATAAAAAAGTAAAAATAAAAAGTCATATCTAGAAGCATTTTTGGGCGTATAATTCCCAACAGAAAGCCTCAAACTATGTTTATTCAAGCCTAACCTCATTTTTTATGGAACTAATTCCCATTCTTCAAGAAGCCCTCATCCCTCTTTTAGTGGATCTCATCCTTGGACTAAATATCTTAAAGTAATTCCTTTTGGCCTATTAATCAAGCCATAGGTGGGGGGATTGAGAGAGGCTGCTGAGAATAATTTTATGCTAGAGAAATTAGGTTGGAGAGCTTATCATTCTTAGAGAGGATTGAGATCAATGGAGGAGCTTCACATCATCAAGGCATATGTTTTGTAGTTTCTTTATGTTTTTGAATTAATACAAACAAGCATTTATTCTCACTTCATTGTTTAATGGATTAATGGATAAATTTCATGGATGGCTTATGTTATTTACGTTTTTCCATTGGAATAATGTTATTTATATTTGTCTATTGGAATGATGTTTGTTACTAGTCTACTTGATCACTAGTTTGAATTATTGAATCATTTATGTTGCATATGTCTTTGATCCTTTGTTGTTTCCATGTGTGCGGGTCTAGATTCAAACATGGAGGAACTGCACTAAGCATAAAGGGGGATCTTCATCAAGCATGTAGTAATAAGGTATGAATTTCCATTTTTTCACGTTGTTAGCTTATAATTAAAGAAAAGATAGATTTGGGGAAGGAATTAGTTTGTTTGACTATTTGTTTCTAGTTTCCTTTAGGATCTAGGGAGGTCTCTCTAGTCTGCAAGAGGGATATGTCTGATGTAACAACTGTGAAGGAAAGGGTAAAAGTTGGCCTCTATATGTGAAGTAGTAGTAACACCCAGGGAAATACACATGTGAAAATAACAAGGGTCTATCTAGCATCCAATGGAATAGTCCACGGTGGATGTGGTAGTCACTAAAACCAAAGGTCAATGAAAAAACGTACACCATCCAGCGGATTAGTCCACACAGGGGTGATATTCATTAAATCCAAAAAAACACAAGGATGGTCTATATAATTTCTAGTGGAGTATTCCACACAAATGAAACAACAGTGATAAACAATACAATACATCTTCAATAGTGTAAGTACTAAAATAACCGAACTAATTCAACTATCTTAGTACATGTTAAGAAAACATGCATTACAAACATTTAAACAATAGTCTTACAAATTGATACAAAACATGCGTGAAAATGTGCTAGCCTGAGATAGGCTTATGAATTAAGCAAAAGTTCCAAGACACATCTGTACACCATACATCACTAGCCCCAGTAGTGGGACACTAGATCCACTCCTTGCTCCTCAAAGAACAGACTATAGACTCTCAAGGCTATGTGGGAGGAGCCAAGGTGAAAAGTCCTTTGCTCATACAATGAGGGGGTATATATAGCCAAGGGGGATAATTGACCCTTGGGACTCTTAGACTTCCCTCATGACTGCTTGACTTCCTATGACTTTTCAACTTACATGACTCTTCAACTTCATATGTGCGTCTCTTGTACTTTCACATTACATTACATTTGATTACAAAAAGTATGGCCCATAGTAGTGATGTGGCCAAGACAACTCATAACACAACTCGACATGACATTGTTGACATGTATTGGCTAACTGCGGTGTCTGTGTCGACCTTTTATGCTACTGAATGATGGGTGCGATCTCGGTGTATCATGTCTTCACCTCGGCATGGCAAAGTGTGTGGGGTCTTTGATGGTCTTGGTCTTTGCTTGATGGTGCACGTGTATGTGTCCCTTTCGCTTGCTTCTCAGTGTGCTTCGTACATTCGTTCAACTGTGGGAAAGTCTTCTAAAATGTGCTCCTTCTTCATCTCGTTCATCGTCATGAAATGTTTCATCAATGTACCTATTCTTGCAATCACTCATGATGAGACAAATTCAAATCCAAAAATATCCTAGTTTAACATGATGCATTATTATCTATTTTAGGTGCAAGTAACTGGGAAGGAGGACAAGACACTGAAATGGTGCAGAACACAACTTAGGCCAAGATGCAAGGCTCTGAAGCACTGTTAAGAAAAATTGTGCATATGTCATTAGGAGGTAGATTTTCACAATCCAGGACAGAACTGATAACTGCAAGGTAGAACCCACCTTGGAGGAAAATTTGTGCAGTTACTGTGAGGAAGTCAAGATAGGGTGTTGGGACGGACTGCTGGGAAATTTTGCATAGTTTTCACAATGAGGACTGTGCAAGTTGTCTGGGGGTCTAGCTCGGAATCTGTGCACTTTATCCAAGGAAGACAATGTGGGCAATAGGAGGCACTGGAAAACATTTATGCGTAGTTTTTGAGAGCAAGGATGGATTGGGCTGTTGGGAGATTTTGGTCATGACTGCACATTTTGGGGGACAGTGTCGAACATGTAGTTTTTCTGTAGTTTCTAGGATGAGTGCAGAGAGTGGCAGCAGGGACAGTGTCATTCAAAATTGTGAAATTTTCATATGGAGAGCAAGGAAAGCTAGTAGCAGGTCTTCCATTCAAATCTGTGCAATTTTCATAGGGAGAGAAGGGCAAGCCAACAAGGGTCCTACCTGCCAAATCTATGCAATTCCTTGGAGAAGTACAGTGATAGGGAGCAAGGGCCTGAATCACATGACTATGTAGTTTCTATAAATAGTGCAAGGTAGGTAGTTGGGCAACTTATCCATAGTTTTGGGGAGTATTGCAGCCCTAGGTCATATTGCAACTCAAGTTTTTTGGTAGACCAAAGGGAGGCTTGATGAGTGATCTTGTAGGGAGCGCGGACTGGATTGATCTTGGGGATAGCTTCTACATAATTCTGGGAGACAGTAAGCTTGTTCACTTCCAGGATTATGCAGTGCAGGCTACTCCAGAAGACATCCTCAAGCTCTACATAGTTCTGGGTGGCAGAGTAGGGTCATTGAGAGCTGAGACTGCACAATGCATCTCAGCCAGGGTACTGTTGAAGGAGGGTTTTCCAGTCGACATATCTTTTAGAAAAAATGACTAAGTGTGAAACCAAGTGAGCTTGTGCATACATGGCATTTTTATCACACACTTAGCATGAATTGATGACAAGACACCTCAAACCAACAAGACAAACATGTGTTCAGTGAGACTGACTCAAAGGCTAAGGGCGACACATGCGACACTTGAGAAAGATCTTCGAATTAAAAAGACAACACTTGTGCGACAGTGCATGAAACTTTGTGTGTGAGTACTATGATGTTGAAAGAGTGAAAATAGATCATGCACATAAAGAAAAACCTTCAAAATCACTAGAACAAACTTGCAAGCATGACATAGCAATCAATATGCCAAGAGATGACTGGTGGTCGATCAAGAAAAAAGGGTGTAAAGACTCAACAAGAGCTCATGGAATGAGCTTGAGTGTTTGCAACCATCATAGGAAAAACCAAGGAAGGCTACGAAATTTGGATGCAAGCCACAATTTTGGAGGTTGTTGCAGCCGCTACAACAACTTATTACCTCCAGCTCTAAGCTCAACATGCAAAAGAATAATTGTTCTGTATTCTCAATGAGAAACTATGGCCAACACTTAGCCAATTATTTTCTCACCAAGCCTCCTATTTCCTTGTGGAAATCACGAGGAAATTAGCCCCTAAAAGATAGGAATTTCCTCAAAATTGATTGTGAAATTCTCAGGATTGATCTCCTTACACATGCAAGACTTGTACACTCAAAAATGGTCTAAAGAAGATGTTACACTACCTTGTCATCTACACTTCAGCTTAGAAAATTGAATTCCTTACATGTACTAGCTATTTTTGGTTGATTAATCAGTTCACTAATAGATCTCTCAGTTAGATTGTTGTCCAACTGAACAACTGACCTTCAACTCACACTATTAATAGTTAGAGGTAAGCTAACTAAACACAACTGAAAATAAATGAATTGGATTACAAAAATTTAGCAATCACTCATGCATAGCTAAACTTTAATTCTTCTAACTCAAATATACTAAGCTAACTAAGTGACAAGATCCACGTCACACTAGATAACTACCTCCTAGTTGTCCTACTGATGTCGAAATTTGATTTACTCAATTTGACTAAGGCTAAAGTCAAGTTGAGCCTTTATTGCTACATTTTTTCAACATTTTGTGTCACGTTGGATGGTTATTATGATTTTGATTGGATAGGAAATCTTGAAAATAGAAATTCAACCTCTAGTTATGCATTCAATATTGGATCAGGGATCATGCCATAGAGCAACAAGAAACAACCAAGTGTTTCCTTTTCATTGACATAATAATATTACAAAGCCTTGCTAAGTTCTGCTTCTGAAATTTTTTGGCTGAGATACATTCTTGACGATGTAGGTGAAGAATAAAACAAAACAACCATTCTTAAGTATTGTTGTATCTCCCAGAGACAACTTTGGACTGCTTCAAGGCCAGTGCCTGGGCACATCTAAAATGGTGTGTCTCAAATGATTTATAGGATACTGGAGACAACACTTGTGATCTATAGATACATATGTACATAGGAAATAGATTGATTTATTAATACAACAAAATAAAACATGGATTTTTGGTACTTCTTCATAAGTTCAGATCTCAGAAATAAGCATAAAAATAGCAAAGGCCGAGAGATTCAAGGTCTTGCAACTAATAATATTTTGCAGAGTTTGTGAGAGAGGAAAAGAGACAAGATTAACTCATCACATAGAGCATAAGGCTTAAAGACTTCTATATTTAACACACAAAGCTTGAGGCATTAAGGATTTCTATGCTTATTTGGGCTACAAGCAGAAATAATGAATGAAGGGGGAGTTGCGAACTATGATTCATGTACTACAAATTTGAAGATCTAAACTCAATATTTCTCATAGGAATATACATAAAAAATGTTCAGACAAATGAATATGTGAAACAGTTACATGAATTTGCATTAAAATATAGATACTAATGAATATGTGAAGGAGCTTGAAATACGTTTAGCAACAATAATTACATGAATTCAGGGAAGAAACATGGACATAAAAATGATTTAAACAAAAGGGAACACATATTGTAATCCTTTGAAGAGGGAATCACCATTGTTTCCTTGATATTATAAAAATATTTATATTACAAAGGAGATACAGTCTGAAAATATAACATGCAGTGTTTTCTCTAGAATTTATTAACCTCAATTAAGTCTTGTTTTCCCCTATTTATCATAGTGGAGCAAGGAGCTACATTACAACAAAAATATCTACCTCTAGACTTAGTTGTCAAGTCAACTAGTCGTCTTAGTCTTGAATGGCTCTATGGCCCAAAAAAGATATTATGGAAAAATAAATGCCTCCTTGAAGGGAAGGCATGTTATAATAACACAACTCAGTCAATAACCATACAGATAAGTAAATGTAAGTCTTTTTGCCCTGTCCTGTGATCACATTAGCCTTGGGCTGTAATTTGTTCACAGTATGGCCCTTTGTGTTGCTCGACTGACCTCGTCACTTGCTCCTTTACTGTTGAGGTTCGTTGATTTGTGGGTTCTTGCTATTGCAGTCCCATGTTGTGTAGAGGGATGAGGTTCCATACTAAGCATTAAACCTTTATGAGTACCTAGTATCTCCCCCTTGCTTCCCCATGCTCCATTAAGGTCCCTAGCTACCGATTCATGTGCCCATTAAAACTCTATAATGTGCTTATTAGTGATTTGATGTGGTAGATGAGAAGCATTCCATGAAACAAAACATGCACAGGATTTTTCCATGAAATAGGTGAAATCAGGCATTTTTGATTTCCCCTTAGCCCCCTTCATCATAGTACCTTTTTGTTATGAAACCAGCTCACAAAAAGATAGAAAATATAGTTGAACGCCTTAGAATTCAGCCTCTTCGAGGGGGAAACCTCCTTTACATTACAGAAATGAACAATTCTTGGATTATTCAAATGACAAAACCTCCTTTCTATATATAGGAGCCTAAGGAGTCACAATATAACCTAGCCGACCAAAAAATAATAATATAAATCCACAAAAATAGCAATAGAGGGATTCTATCTGGCACAGTGATAACAATATGGGGACAATAGGGGCACAACAATATTAATAAGGGATACAACTACAATAATAATGGGGTAATCACTAGTATTATAGGAACCTAACATGCCCCTCTCCTTTAAAAAAAGTGTTGTCCTCAACGCTTGAGTAGTTCTAGATGTTTCTGTATAAAATTCTCATTCTCCCATGTGGAATCTTCAGGGGATAAGTTCTTCCACTTGATGAGATACTCTGAAATTGATCGATTTCGTAGCTGTCAAGTTCTTATTTCTGTGACTGCTTCCGGTTCCAATATAATTTTTTTTCCTTGTCAAGTTCTGGAAATATTGTTTTAACTGGGAGCTTGTTGCCTATAACCTTCTTTAAACATGAAACATGGAAAACTGGGTGCACAAGAGAAGCTGCAAGAAGCTCTAATTTGTATGCCATCGTACTAATCTTTTGCAACACCTTGTATGGACCATAATACTTTGGTGATAATTTATTATCCTTCTTAGCTTGCTTGAGGGACATTTGTTTATATGGTTGTAGTCGTAGGAATACCCAATCACCTACATCAAAAATTATTTCGCTACGATGTTGATCTGCCTATTGTTTCATTCTATTATGTGCCAACACGAGGTTATCCTTTGAGAGTTGGAGGACTTGTTGTTGATGTTCGATGTGATGTTCCACTACTTGAACCTTAGAATTTTCTCTTGAATATGATGTGATGGATGGTGGTTGATATCAATAAAGTACCATAAATGGGGTCATTTTTGTTGTTGTATGGAAGGAAGTGTTATACCACCATTCAGCTAGAGGCAACCATTTGACCCATTGTGTCTGTTTATCAGATACAAAGCAACGAAGATATCCTTCCAAACATTTGTTTACTATCTCAGTGTGCCCATCAGATTGAGGATGATAAGATGAGCTATGAGCTAACTGAGTACCAAGACAAGAAAATAATTCTGTCCAAAAATTTCCAGTGAAAATGGGATCTTTGTCACTTACAATAATCTTTGGATTTCCATGTAACTTTTGAATTGTTTCCATAAATGCTGTGGAAACTTTACTGGCTTTGAATGGATGTGATAATGCACAATAGTGCATACTTGGCAAGTCTGTCAACTACCACCATGATGACACTCTTTCCCTCAGACTTGGGTAAACCTGTGATAAAATCCATTGAAACCTCCTCCCAACGTTGGCTTGGAATGGATAAAGGTTGTAATAGACCCGGTGTCTTAATTGTTTCAACTTTATTTGTTGGCAAACCAAACATTCCGCCACAAACTTTTGAATATCTGATTTAAAGCCCTCCCAAAAATATTCCTTCTTAACCCTATGGTAAGTTTTTAAAAATCCCGAGTGCCCTCCTAAGGGAGAAGTGTGCAATTCCATAAGAATCTT
>APFE030765254.1:238538-288309 GCA_000404065.3 Pinus taeda
AGTCATGCTAGAGCTTTCAGGTTGCTTACTAGGTGTTTGCATTTTCTTTCCTCAGGGCATCAATTACCGATAATAATGCTTTACTATGCCCTTTGAATTCCTTCAAACTAATGTTTCAAACCAAGATTATGCAAAAACTTTAAAAAACTACACACATTTTTTCATTTTGTAGGAGCTTGATATTGCATCTGATGTATCTCTATAATTTCAAATCATCCAATTCTGAAATTGCAACCTACGGTAGCCCTCTATGTCGTCTTTCCAATGCCACCAGTGTGATCCAAATTAGATTCTCCAAGGAAGAGTTATGCACAATCTCCCAATATGACCTGATTATAGACCTTTCCAGAATGGTGAACTTGTATGAAGTGCCACATGTCACTGTTTTGACCTTTGGCTCTGAAAAATATATGCAAGAAACTACAATCCGTCCTCTTTCTATACCTTCTTACAAAATTTCAATCCGATGCTTAGAGAGAAAGTTATGATGATTTTACCCAAGTCACCTGTTTGGAATGTAATTCAGGAGTCTGCAAAAATACCAACTTCCTTAGATCATATCTCTGCAAATATAGCGTAAAAATCTCTGAAATTCGTACCCGAGGTTCAGTGCAATTTCATCTCAAATGGGTTTTGTTTTTAGCTTTTGAAACGTCGTAGAAAATAAGTTATAATGAAAATTCCATGATAACCTATTTGGAGCAGTGAAACCCTAGAATCCAAAGCTCTAATACCAAATGTTATGAAACCAGCTCACAAAAAGATAGAAAAGATAGTTGAACGCCTTAGAATCACCTCTTCGAGGGCAACTCCTTTACTTACACAAATAAAAATTCTGGATTATTCAAATGACAAAACCTCCTTTCTATATATAGGAGCCTTAAGGAGTCACAATTATACGCCAGTCGACTTAAAATAATAATATAAAGCCAACAAAAATAACAATAGAGGGATTCTATGGGGCATAGTAATAACAATATGGGGACAATAGGGGCACAAAAATATTAAAAAGGGAGACAACTACAATAGTAATGGGGTAATCACTAGTATTATAGGAACCTAACACTTTTATATGGATTCATTTATATAACCAAGGTTTTGAACCAAGCACTTAGCCCTGCAGGTGCTAAGGCTCTCAACTATCGCGCAGGGGAGCCTTTTCCTTTATAACCTGAAATGTCATTGTTTGCTCTTTGCACCACACTAGCCGATATCCCAGACATGAAATCCCTATACAATAAAACACATAATATATCGCATCCAGGGGGTCCCTTTCCTTATCACAATCACAGACAGGGAGGAAATGTAGTGGAAGAGAAGCTTTACATTGTGTAATCGTTGATCGCCAATTGCAATGAACCTATTGATTTCGTCACTACCACGTGTCTCCCTATGAGTGCTGACATGTGGCATCTGAAAACAACCCCATAGAACACTTAAAAATGCCAAAAACTAGTGACATGTGTCCACTTTCCACGTCATTCTCCAGACCCGCCACGTCACTGTGACATTAGCTGCCATATCATCTCGGTGGACCAATCAGAGGTTGCCAAGTGGCCCCTTGGAGAAGAGAGAAAGTGACCTACCTGACCTTGTTTTTGCAAGAATTTCCTTTGTATTTGAAATTCGACCCTCCCCGATGATTTTGTTCTATATCGCAATATCGACGATTTTCAATAATTTGTGGCTACAACCTATGCCGATCATCGATGCCATGTGTAAGAGAGAGAAAGGGGAGGCCCAACCCTCGTTTTGTCAGTCTTTTCCTTTGCAAACTATTTTCTCAGCCCCCCGGTGATGTTACACAAAAGTCGCAAATTTGCAGTTTACAGGTCTTTAACATTTTTAGAACCCATCGATATACCAAACTGCGGGACTGCAGTGATGCGGGGTCGCTGGGATGATGGATTATGCCATGTGGAGGAGAGAGAAAAGGGGAGGCCTGACCCATATTTTCCCATGATTTTATTTGTTAACACTTTCCAACCCCTCCCCAGTGATGCAACATAATATCACAATATTGACCCCGGGCATGTTTTGGAGTATGTCATAACTGATGGACTATTGGGACTGTGATATGTTGATTATGCAATAAAAGTAGTGCCCAAACCCGCCGAACACTGATATGCAATATCGGTGATCGACAGATCACTATTCCTTCTAACATCAGTGCTCCTAGCCTTCCTGGACCTACCTATGCTGATATGTGATTACAATCAGCCCTCTGGGCCTTTGACTATGATTTGCCTCCACACTTAGTAATTTTCTAGGTTTTCATGGATTTTCCAAGGTAGAATTCAAAATGCCTTAACTTTTGCTCTAAGAGTCCACTTTCAGACTTCCATATACCATTGGAAAGCTCCTTCCGAGCACTACATAATGGTAGGGGTTTGATTTGGCTCTAATATATTCTGTACCTTGGTACAGAGGCTCCAAACTTCATTGTTCTTGGGTAACCTTGGCCAATTGAAACCCACAATGCAGTGAGTGACAACATTGGCTCCAAATGGAGACAATGCCTTGTGGGAAGGTGCTAAGGACCTCTAGAATAGTAGCCTTTCCTTCCATTGGGCATGGGATTCATTCTTAATGTTGGCTTCATGGGCCCTGACCTAGGTTTAGCATTAAGTCATCCAAGCAAATCCCTACACTACTAGCCCTTTCGGCATCAATTTGTGGAGCACGGACTAAAGTCTCACCTGAAGTAATATGGGGGGATGCAGGAACCAAGTTTCTGCACCCTGAGATGGTTGTGATGTTGGTTTTATACCCTAACCCTTCCTTTGCATAAGCCTATAAGCCCTTTAGGGCTTATCAAAGTACTTCTCTTATTCAGCCTGAAAACCTTCGCGAAAGCCTCTAATCATCCTTCGCAGACCCTAAATAGTCAATTCATATGCTTACGTGCCTCTATAATTACCCTTATTTCTGTGTCTACCAAAATTAACTTAAGTATTAGTTAGCTTCAACTTGTACTATGATTATCTTCACGTAAACATATATTCTTACTTGCATCCATATGATAAAGTAAAATACATAGAATCGCGCATCAATATAGCATTAAATCATAAATCCAGTATTCAACACAACATAATTGTAAACATTCATAACAAAAGTAAAATGGCCCATACATAGATTTCTCTAGAATAAATCTCTTTATTGATGGTTTAGATCTCCAATACAGACTCTAACTGCCCTGCCCACATAGCTACAGAGGTCTGTGCACTCAGTTGCATACTACCCTAGGCCTCTGCACACTCAGCTATAGAGCCTCTTCCTACGTTAAGACTCTTCTCTCTTAGTTCTCAATTTTAACAAAACTTACTTATAACTCTACTACCAACTTGCCTTAGACTCTTCTAAGACTCCCTTTTTATACATTCCAATGGTCCACGGACTAAGGGTGGATCTCATCAAGCCGACGCAAACTATATAAACTAAGGGAAGAAACCCTTTTTGACTATTTACATCTTTGCGCTCTGTGACCAAAAGATGCAGAGACTTTACATTATTTATACAAAACTTGGGCCTTTAGCCCCAAAAATTGGGCTTTTAACCCCAAAATTGACCCCAGGGGACCCGTTACCAACAGGCTCCAAACAAAAATATGGTGACTCGCCCCAAGTCACTCGGCTGGTGCAGAGATCTTGTCGCGAAGACCTCCCAGCTCCACTTGTACGACTGCAAACTCGGTAGTACACTGCGTTGCCTCCTACTTAACTTGCTCAACTAGCTACTCCATCGTTGGCTCTGTGTTGTCTGCCTATATTTTCTGTTATGTCACCTACAGACTGGACAATTTTCCTTAAATGGAGGTAGTGAGTACATAGGCTTCCTCTAGCCAAGGCCCCAATCTGGCATTCAGTATTGCCTCATTGTGCTGAGTACATCCACCTGTTCCTTTAATTCCTTTGCTTCCTACAACTTTTCCAAACTCTGCGTGATGGAGACGGTGTGCATCGCCACTTTGACCTCATCGTACTTCTGTTGTAGCTCTCGTGCTTCAGTTTCTAGTCTTTGCAAGTTGGGATCTTCTAGCAGATTGGTCACTACTTCAAGTGCCTACTCAAAGTGTGCAGTACAATCCTTCACTACAGTGTCAATAGATATAGCAACATCTTTTACAGCGGTCACGCACTGCTCTCTGACTTCTGGCAGAGTCGAGGGTTGGGCCCTCAATTCAAGTTCTGTGATCTTAAGGTTCAGTTCAAATGTAACCTTAGCCAGCTATGTTCGTGCCTTGCGCACACCTGCAATGAGCTTTTGGATCCTTGCGTCGACTGGCACATCTTCAATAATGTTCAACTCTGGAACAATTTGACATGCCTCAGCCACCACAATTGTGGTGCGCTCATTCTTTTTTTTTATATTCTTAAGAATATCAATCATGGAAAATTTTGTGGCGAACATATGTGCATTTTTCACCTTCTTCTCGGTCATAACATTCAAAGTGTGTTGATCTCAAGCTCGTACTTCCCCAATCACACCATCCAGTAGGGTGTGAAGGCCTTCGCTTGGAAGAATGGCCAAGTTTAACCTGGCTTGTTTGATGGCGCTAATAGTGGCCCTGTCAGCCTATGCCTCTATGTTTAATGCTCCATCCAGTGGTGCGACAGCCTGGGGATCCATTGTACAGACCATCTCTGCTACGTCTGAGATTCCCGATGCCAAACTACTCAACGCTGCGGTGCCCCGCACTACTGTGGTCTGCACCTAAGTCACCTGGTTGTGCAGCTCATGCAGACCCATTTGAATGGTGACCAAGGCCTATTTATGTTGCTGCTCAAACTGCTGCAGCAGTTATGTGGTCAAATCCCTCACTGTATCACCAATATTATTCAAATCACCCTCTGTCAAGGTAATTGGGTCTAGGGACGATTTGCTGGCCTTGGACTTCTTTCACGACCATACTTTCTCATGCTCCCTTATGTGCTTAAGCTGGAATGGAGTAGTCTCTAGGTCTACTCCTTCCTGCTCTAAGCGCTACTCCTCCTTGTCTATATATGGAGAAGGTGACTTCTGACTCCTATTAGAGTCATGATTGTCCTCTTCCTCCTCCTCTTTTCCCAGTGCTTTGGTCACGTGCTCTGCTGTGGATTTATCCTCAGCTTCCTTCCTTTGTTTTTCGGCCAGCTGCTACATCTTTATCCTGACCTCTTCCTTCTTCTACTTTGTCATAGACTTACTAGTCCCAGCTAATAATTGTGAGGCCTTGCACCACTCTGCAGGCTATCTCTCCAGAACCGCAATGATTGCAACATCTGTCGCCAAGTATGGAAGATCATACCATTTCTATGCGGGGTCCTTCCGCACTTTGATGGACACACAGTGGAAGTTCACCATGAACTCCACATGTTCATACAATTTCTCAAAGATAGTTGGTGAGAGCCATGGCTTGTGGTTGATGGTGGTGCGAATGCTTGATTCCATAAGAATCCAAAATATCTTGTTGTCCTTGATACTTTAGGGTTCCTTCGTGGCCTAGAGCAAAGCAAACTTCGCTGCTTCTAGCATCTTCGTGCAATCAGAAGAAACTGAATGTCCTCCAGTAAGTCCCACGCTAACAGTACAATCGATAGCAGTAGCCACACATAGTGGAAAGTCTTTCTTTGATCTTGCACTTCTCTGCAATTCGTGAACAACTCACTGCAAGGATAGTGTAGCCAGTTAAATTGTACACCCTCTATGCACTAGGCTGCTAAAGAAACCATTGGTGTTAGTGCTTCATCTGTGTGACACTTCCTCATAATCTTCCCCGCAGAAAATTGAGTGGCTACTTTAACCATGGGATCAGTTATGCTAGAGATGGAGTAGTCGCATGTCTTCTTGGCAAGTTTGAACTTGTCCTTCATACGTTCAGCTAGGTTGTGCTCACATGACTTTCTGCCAAATGCCATGGCCGAATTCAAACCTGAGTGCGGGAGCAAGGTGATATTGTGGATCAACATGTCAGTGATTGATATCGAATATCCTAACCACAAACACCCATCATGCACCAAACATAATAGTTGCTTGATCACTATCACAATTATGGTCGTGCCACCCATAGAAAGTTCAACAATCCTACCTTCTCCACCCCTTTTATCCACTTTCCTGGCTCCAGCGCAGTCACACCACAACCTTTATAGAAGACATGGTGCATGAAAGTATTAGTCTCCAAGTGGGAAAATTAATTTGTATCTGCTAAATCCCAGTCCTCCATCTTCAAAAGGGGGATACATGACAAGCGCAGTCCTCCAAATGTGATTTTGTCTAGTAGCAATGCGGTGAACAATGTGATTTTGTTTTCATCGATGTCTTTTGCTACCTTCACCTTGGCTCGGCGCAGAGGGATATATGGTGGCATCTTGGAGATAGGGTCTTCCCACTCAACGTCCATGTCTTCTATCCCCATGTCAACATATTATATGCCCACACCAATGTCAGCTATGTCCTCGTTAAGTTCCAAGTCTACTACCTTGGCCTTCTTTTGTGCAGTGACCTTGTCTTTCTTCTGGTGTTTCCTTGGTGACTCACACACTGGCTGTGTTGTTTTCTTCTTATCCTTCTTCATCTTGGGACCTTATTTGGGCGGTTTAGGCCTCGGCCTAGGTGGCCTTGGTGATTAGGGTACTTTTGTAAGTACCTCTGCACTCACTACCTCTAGGGCAACACCTTCAACTGCCATTACTTCCCCAACACTTGCAGTCTCCACGACTACCAACATAATTCCAATTAAAATTTCCTAAGTCTCCTTTGGCAATTTCTCAAACACTACACTCACTACCAAAGCCTCAAAAATAATCAAGGTTCATGTGGGCCTAATAGATCAACACCTCAATTCATAAAATTTCAAGTGTTTTTCGTTGGTCAGCCATGTGTAATTTATAGGTAATTTCAAATTTGAATTCAACCGTTCCCCCCAAAATCGGTTCATAAATGCAAGAGTGGCAACATATTTTCAAAGATCTTCCTCTTAAATTCCCACTTAATTGCCATCCCCCTGCTCCATTTAGCCATTTTCCCACTATCAAGTCATGAACAATGACCATAACAGACACTTTCTGGCTGCCCTACGTGATCTCTCCTTCTATAGAGTAGCTTCCCTCGTGATTTTGTTGACACTGTGATGATCTTCATTCCATGAAGTATCCCAACCACGCAGTTCTACAACCCGGGCAATGTACTTTATAGTTTCACGCCTCCTTTCAGCTACCTAGAGCGCTAAGACTATGCTTCCACCATGTAGTCATCTAGTTGGATCCCCAGTGTATGGCTTCAATCGCCTACCATTCACCCTCCCTGGGAATGGATCTCCATTCAACTTTACCAACTGAACTGCTCCACCATCGGTAATCTCCTTAATGATGTAGGGCCCTATCCAATGCATCCAAACCTTTCCTGGAAATTTATCAAACTTGTTGTCATATAATAACACTACATCATTTACCTTGAAGGTGTGGAATTTGATGTGCTAATCGTGCCATGCCTTTTTGTGTTCCTTTTTAACTTGCTAATGGAATCCAGCCAAAAAACTATCTTCTTCTAGTTCTGCCAGTTGTACGAGCCTTTCTTCCATGGCTCCATGATCCACCATTCCTTTGAACACCACTATGCATAGGCTAGGTACAATGTATTCCATTAGCATCACAGCTTCAATGCCATAAACTAGCCTGAAAGGTGTTTGTCCAGAAAGCGTCTTACAAGTTTTTCTATAAGCCCAAGCACCGTCTGTACGCACACATCTAAGTCATTTCTTTTTGTATTTAAAACCTTCATCAACGTGTTTCCCAGTCTCTTATTAAACAGTTCTACCATGCCATTAGCCTATGGGTGATATGGCATGCTATTCTGATGGTAAACCTGAAATTCCTTTGTCATCACGTTGATCGTCTCATTAAGAAAATTCTTACCATGATCGCTCATTAAAATTTTTGGACATCCAAACCTTGTCAACATTTACTCAAAGATGAATTTACTATTGATGCGCTTGTACATTCCTTCACAGGTTGCGCCTCCACCCATTTGGTTAAATACTCAGTCACAATGATGATGTACCGCGCACTCGTCTTCTTTCCTAGAGGCTAAATTGCTCCCACAAATTCAATCACCCATTTCTTGAAGGGATGTAATGATATCTGCAAATTCAGCGATAGCTCATCCCTCTACGAGGGTCTTCCAGTCCTTTGGCATGTATCGCATGCCATACAATACGCCTTTGAATCCTTATGAACTGTCAACCACGACAACCCAGCACGTAGAATCTTCTGTATTGTTGCTTTGCCCGCATAATGTCCTCCCGCGGCTCCTCCATCACCCAAAGTGAGGATTTATTTTCATTCAAATTATGTCACATAACGTTGCAGTATTTCATCTGATCCCATTTTATACAAGTGTCCTGCAATGACAGAAAATTTTGTCATGCGCACCACCAATTCCTTACTTTTTTGGCTAGTATATCCTTCTAGCATCGTTCCCATCATCAGGAAGTGTATAATATCTTCAGAGTGACTGTCTATGATGGTGCACCACAAAAATTTGCGCGTCAGTTAGTCCTTCCTCCAAATTAGTAGGCTCCTCTCCTGTTTCAATGCGCGACAAATGCTCTGGTCCTGCATTCAAGCGTCCTGGTTTCACAATAACTTCAAAACCATATTCTTTAAACAACAACAACCATCTTCATATTCCCTCCCCCCCGCCCCCCAACACAGGCTTGTTCACCAATTACTTCAATGCAGAATGATCTGTATACATCTTAAAGTGTCCACCTAGCAAGTAGTGCCTAAACTTCTAGAGTGCGTATACCATAGCTAGACCTTCTCACCCTATTGTTGAATAATTCTTCTCATCTTTAGGTAGCTTACTACTTACGAACGCAATGGGGTGATCCAATTCTCCCTCACTAGCCTATTTCAATACTGCTCCCAGTGCAACACATGACACGTCCACATGCACATGAAATTCCTTCTTCCAATCTGGGAAGACTAGGATCGGCGCGGTGATCATCTTCTCTTTGAACGCATTCAAGCTCTTCTGGAATTCCTCATTCCAACAGATTGTAGCATCCTTTTTTAACAGTTTCTCCATTGGCACGGTGATCTGGGCATAGCTTTTGATGAACTTTCTATAGTACCCTGTAAGCCCAACATTGCACACAACTATTTCACACTTTTTGGTGCCTCCAAATTGATTATAACTGCAATCTTCATAGGGTCTACCATCAAGCCTTGTATGCATACCACATGACCCAACAAGATCCAAAAAGGGATGCAAAACAAATATTTCTTCAGATTAAGTGCGATCTGGTACCTCCGATAGGTATCTAGCATCAAGCGCTGACTTGCTACATGGCACTTTACAAGTCCAAACACTATCCAATTGTCAGAGTATACCTCCAAAAATTTATGAATGAAATCCTTGAATGTTGCAATGACTACATGCGAGAAGATCGTCGATGCATTCTTCATCCCAAAAAGCATCACTGTATATTGGAAGCATCCCCATTCAGTCACGAAGGTCATATTACTCCTATCCTCTGGTGCAATCTTGATCTGATGGTACCCTGAGAACCCATCAGTAAATGAATATGCTTCTTGGCTACCAACATTATCCATCACCTCATCTGTGAACAAATTTGGGAAGGGATCATGCACACAGGCGTCATTGAACTTCCTGAGATCTATGCATATTTGTATCTCATCCTTCTGTTTCTTGTCCTGAACTACCATTGGGCTTACCCAATCAGACTCCTCGACTCGTTCAATGATACCTGCTGCAAGCATTTTATCCAATGCCCAATGGACCATTTCTTTATACCTCAGATTGAGGCGGTCTTTTCTTAACTAGCTTTGTGTCTAGTTTTAGAGTGATCTTCATGACACCCAAGTCCCCTATTATCCCTTTCAGATCTGAAAACTTCATGGGGAACAGATCCTGATATTCGCAGAGTAGTTCGGTAACCTTATCTATTGTCGTGTCATCCCAGTAGTCCCCAATCTTTACAAAATTCGTCTTTTCCTCCAAGCCAATGTTCACCTATCTAGTTTTAAGCAGCTCGATTATGTCTGGCTTCTCTAGTTGTGGTCCTTCAACTTCGCGGTGACCTTCAGTGTTTGGGATATTAACCTTCCTCCGTGTTATACGGAATTTATGCCTACGAATAAGTACATCTTCCATAAGTTGGTAGTTACACTTAGAACAACAGAAGTAAAGACATTTAACCTTTTCCTACAATAGACAAATAAGATAAAGGAACCTACTTATGATCCTTCTCTTCCTTTGATCTCCTTTGAATTGCTCTCATCGCTCCCACTCAAACTAAATTCGCTCAATTGGTACCTGCCAATCATAAACAGAGCACAACAACGATCAAAGCATATGATCTATCTACTATAAAGAAATGGAATCGACAACATTTGAACATACATTCATCATAGGTATGGACAAAAGTATGGGAAAAGGAACAAACAACTTTATTGATTGATAGAAGGAGAAGTTACATCCAATGTGGTTCAATCCCGTGGCACTCATCCAGCGTAGTCCAAACCTTCATCACACCAATAGCACATCAATCAAGCAGCATAACATTACTTGACAATGATTTCAAGTCTCAAACCAATAGTATTTCTCTATAATCTCCAAGTTATAGCCCCTTGATCACTACGATGAGTGGTCAATTTATAGGGAAATGCAAGTGGTTTTGTCATAAATTAGGCATTGAATGGTTTTCCATAATTGGATAGTTAGTTTCCATGGAGAAAGGGATGAGAGGATAGAGGGTTAATTGATCCATAGCCTATTCAAAAATGAGCTCATAGGATGAGATAAGAGATGGGTATCCTTCTAGAATGCTCTAGAATAAAGGAGGTTCTGAAACAGATGGTGACCTGCATCAATTACAATACATAATATCATGATATCTTTAAATTTTTCATGAATTGTTGAGGAAAGGCATACCCATACTCAACATATAAACTTTTCATTACATGTACATAAATAAGATAGTCATCTGCAAATATAGACCCATGATAGGATGAACATCTATGTAAATCCATCGTATAGATGATTTAGTACTCTACTGAAACCGCAGCTCGAATGATTGAAACTAGATCTTGGGTCTTCTATCTCGTCCAGCCATTCACCCAAGTACGAGTCTAACCATGTGAAAATGTTATCTAAAGTCGAACATGGGAAGACACTGTCTGATTACCAACCAATGATGTAAATTGTTAACAGATGCAAGAGAAATCACTGATAATGATAATGATTGTCAAGGTACCACAATACATTCTGCATGGTGTGAATAGATGTTTTGATGTTGAACACCATACAAATTCTTTCGGTCGAAGGCCTGTGATGTCAACCTGTAGCTAGAAGTAAGAAACTTGCCATTGATGTATGCAAGCCTAAAGGTACTGGAAGGGTGTTTCTAAGTCAACTTCCTGGATAATGTGCTAATGTCTACAAGAAGTGACTCATCACAGGAGAGCCTTGATGTATTCCCCATCAACGACATGAAACAAGTGTAATGATTTTGAAGACAAAATGTGACTGACGACACAGTGTTCAAGAATGGCGGTCATGAAAATGAAGGTTTATGAGTATTGCAAAGGATGAAGTTTACTGAGTGACTTCTCTTGAACATGTCAGCAACACTGAATGAATTGGTAGCATTGACCCAAAACCAAAGTGATGGATGGTGTGATAGACCATAGGTATGATAACCATCAAGCAGATAACCCAACCCAAATAGTCACAAAGATGACCAATACCTATTTATTTTTTTTAACAAGCGTGAGGAAGATAACATATGTTTGATGTATAATTCCACCCTTCAGGTGAATCCATCTCTACGTGATGTTTTAATGAGTCTAGTGAAGGTGAAACTTGGTATTGTCATGATGGACAATTTTGTCACTATTTGATGCTTTAACGAGTTTAACAACAATGAGAACTTGGTCCTTTTCATGCTTAGAGAGTTTGAAAAGGGAAAAAAAGAAAACTCCACAAGTTCTTTTTCGTAAATTTGTCTCTTAAGTCCAAAAAAGTGTAAAATAATACAAGAGAGAACCTATTGACCATGTTCAATCAACGTATTCCTTTTTCGTAAGT
The DNA here is from genome assembly GCA_000404065.3 of Pinus taeda. Classification (NCBI taxonomy): domain Eukaryota; kingdom Viridiplantae; phylum Streptophyta; class Pinopsida; order Pinales; family Pinaceae; genus Pinus; species Pinus taeda. Next base: position 250,629 of record APFE030765254.1, read on the forward strand.
AATATATCTCATTCCAGAAAAAGGTTAAACTTATACTAAGTAGATGTCATTTCCAATATGTTTCAAGAGTCTAAAAAGAGCTTAAAGAGGACTCCACTTAGAGGAATGAGTGCTGTATAGGATAGAAACTGGTTCTGGTGATGTTGGCACTTCTCAAAACATGTTGATTTATGTGAAGAGGCTGGCTAACAAGACCACTCATTGCAACTATTCCTCAGAAAGAGTAAAACAACCAAGTGAAAGTGTATGATTGGCCAAGAAGATAGTGACAATGGAAGGAGAAAACCTAAGGCTCATCTGACGGAAGAGACTGATAGAATGGAAATCACGAGGGTTAAAATGGAGATGGGTTCATTTTTAAACAAGCTTGAACCATAGGGAACTATGCTTGGATTTAGTTTCATGTTTACTAAAACTTGAAACGAAAAACTATGCTTGGATTTAGTTTCATTTTTACACAAGCTTGAAACAAAAAACTATGCTTGGGATTGGTTTACATGCCCCCAGAATGATGACTTGATTCTAGGTGTATGTCCCCCAAGCTTCATTATGTTCACCTAAGTAGAATACTCATGGCTATTAGGTGGATGGAATGAAGGTTCCTTTACGAGATCAAGTGAAAGACTCGACTAGGATTTTACGAGATATAATCAAAGACTCGAATTGGAACTTTGCTCCAGGGGACCTTGTTTCATTTTTTAATGAGGTTGACATAAGCCAAGAAACTCTTCTCAGATTCCCTGTTTCATTTTTTAACGAGCTTGACATAAGACAAGGAACTATGCTCTGGGACCTATTTCATTTTTTAATGAGGTTGACACAATAAAAGAACTATCCTCATATTCCTTGTTTCATTTTTTAATGAGCTTGACACAAGGCAAGGAACTATGCTCATGGAACCTGTTTCATTTTTTTAATGAAGTTGACACATTAAAAGAACTATCCTCATATTCATTATTTCATTTTTTAATGAGCTTGACACAAGATAAGGAACTATGGTCATGATTCCTTGATCATGATCCATAAGAGGTCATGACTTCTAAGAGGTTCTCATCAGATGGGAGAACAATGCTCTAGAAGGGATATGTAGCAAGGAATCCATTCGAGAAATTTGGTTCCAATGCCCCCGAGTACATAATGCACAACATCACGAAATTGATCGTCAGTTGATGTAGGCATGAAACAGGTTGCCACATAATTGACCCATGGTGGGGAAGATACCATTGGGACAAAAGGACCATTTAGGGAAGATGGTTGACTAGAAGCCATATCTGGACCGGTAAATGAAAGTTGGTCAACGGTGACAATTATGTCTTCATGCATGAAACACATCACTCAAAAGAGTGTTGAAACAATAGCTCCCATGTAATAAACATATTTGCACCCAAGAAGTAAATTGTAATCTAAAGGGCCTGGGACTAACATCACATTGAGATAAACAATTTTTCCTCCCAAAGCAATAGGCAACTAAGGAAGGATCCCTAATGGTTGATTGGTTCCTCTGTTAAAAGCCAAGATAGTTTAGGTAATAGGCACAAGTGGTGGTGAACCGAGCACTTGCCAAGCAGTGGAGGAAAGGATACTCACAGATGCACCTTCATCTATAATAGTGTCAAATACAATATTATTATAAACTTGTACTATGATCTGGAAAGGCACATAAGAAGGAAGACAACATCTTGCCAGTTGATTCCAATCAAAGGAAGTGACCAGACTACTTGGAGGGGGTACCATAAGAATGGGAGGATTACCCCCTTGAGTTACAAGAACGAGAGGATTTTTCTATTGTCTCGATGGAACAGGAGGGTTTCCTCCAAGCTCATTGGAATCTCAAGAAATGAAAATAACCTGAGTGGTATCATACTCACTCTCTATGGGAAAGGTACGATTAACTGAAGGTGAAATCGGGTCAAATATTTCATCGACCTATGATTGGTCAGTTATAGACTCATGGGATTCTGATTCAGAGAGAGTAGGTTTGGCTGGCGGTTGATTTGGGTTGGTCACTTCAAAGGGAGAGTCTCCTGTAACCAAATAGAAGTCACTATGAAGAAGCAGGACGGTTATCCAACACTTTTTGGGCTTCATCCAGATAGGGACAAAGGTGAATGGGGTGATTCCCTTCGCATAACCTACAGGTAAACTTAACTTTACCCTTCTTTCCATGAAATTTACTACCACTAGTTGCTGGTGTGTCACCAGCATGATCTCCAGAAGTTGATGACACAAGATGATGTGAACAAGAAGGCCATTCTTCTAATATCTGAGGAATACTATAACAATTTCAAAGAATATGGTCTCTTGTACAAAGTTTGCAAGGATATCGAAGTTTGTGAGTCTTATCGGATGGTTTCGCATCAGAAGTTGCATTCGAAGAAATGGTTGTTTAGTTGCCCTCCTACTGAAGTTTCTTCTTCTTCTTCTTCTTATCCATTTGGTTACTAGTGTCAATACTTTCACCAGGCGAAGCGGAAGAAAGGGAGGAAGAAATAACCAACGAAGAAGGTAAAGGGTCAACTAGAGGTTGATTTTGTCTAGTTGTAGAAATATTCAGTTGCAGGGCCAAGGAGGTTGAGAACAAACAAACTGGCAAGCCAATGGTAAGCCTTGGAAGTGATAATGTAGCCATATAAGGAGCACTAATATTTCCGAAAGGAGGAAAAGGACTAGGATTCCCATCAAAAGGAATTCATTAATCGGTGGACTCCAAAGTTGATGCCATAGGTCTCAACCTAAGATCAACTAAGGAGTGACATGGAGGATGTTATCCATGGTCAATTAATTTTATTTTAATCAAAATAACATTAAAAAACAAAAGAGGGATAATCTAGGCAAAATGATTACCAAGTAACTCTGAACTACAATATACTGCCTCAAAAGAGCGAATGGACTTAACATACATGCAAGTAATCTCCTTAAATGCAATTTTTTTTGTATCATAGTACACAAGGCAACCGAATCAGTTACCTATGGATGAATAAAAACATAATTTAGTCCTCCGAAATATACCCAAAAGTACATGGAGGCCCAATCCGTGTTACCCTTGTCTAGTGCGAAATCGCATAGTGAGAGCATTCCCTTATACTTTTCGTACTATAACATTACTCAAGATATCCGAAAGTACATGGAAAAGCTACGATATACTTACGTACGTGGAATGAGGTATCACACTCAGAATTTATTGCATACCATCAGCGACAAATTCTATGTTTAACGACACTGGAACATGTTTATAGCCTAGACCTCTAAATGTTATGCGTTAAGTTCCAATGTTCCATTAGGTTAATTGAGATAAATTTTAGTTGATCTTGTTTAATAGTTTGCCTTTCAAGTTCATCACGTGATGTTTCTGAAACTCCTATAATGCAACTAAGATGAGAAACATTCTTTTCATTTGATTTAAACAATGAAAATTGTAACTAAAAGGGATAGAGCAATCAGAATCTTTAAACAAAGAGCATAGAGCACATCTAATGCAACTTTTCCTATACCATGCTTACAAGAAAAGACAAAATTATAAATGCATTATGCATGTTTTTATTTTCCTTCCTTTAATGTTTAGATGAACATAAACAAACTAAATTCACAAATGATTAATCAATGCTTTTCACAAGAAACAAAGAGTTTACGACAGTTTCTTTTTCAAAGAAATCAAGACTTTACGACAATTATTTTTCATAAAATACTCATCGATGTAAACTAAGTTTGACAATGAATTGATAATGATAAATAAATCTCTTAAGAAACACTAAAAAATCAAGGTCAAAGTAGGGCTATGAAAGAAAATACAAATTGATTTTAGAGCCATAGAAAAAAATTGATCTTTCAGCAAACAACATTAGAAGCAACTTTGGAAAAATCAAGCAAAAGATGGATTTTTAAGCTTGACATGGATTAGCACAGTCTTGAGTGGGAGACAACGCATTTCAGAGCACTTTCTCTAAGCTAAGGCTACTCTACAGCGGACTGTGACAAGACCAACGCTGCACTAATGCTAGAGGGCTCAATCATCAGACATTTAAGCACACTTTTTTTACCAAAAAAGCTTCAAAATGACTGAAAAGAGATCAATGAAGTCAAGTAAATTCTACGAGGATGTAATATGATAAGGGTAAACTACCAGGAACGACGGTCATTCCCCAGTATGGTCGCCAATTTGTTATGCGGAATTTATACCTACTGATAAGTACATCTTCCCTAAGTGGGTAGTTACACTTAGAACAATAGAAGTAAAGATGTTTGACATTTTCCTACAATAGAAATATAAGATAAAGGAACCCACTTGTGATCCTTCGCTTCCTTTGATCTCCTTTGAATGGATCCCATCACTCTCGCTCAAACTGAATTCGCTCAATTGGTACCCGTTAATCATAAATTGAAGATGACAACAATCAAAGGATATGATATATCTACTATAAATAAATGGAATCAACAGCATTTGAACATACATTCATCATAGATATCGACAAAAGTATGGGAAAAGGAACAAACAACTTTATTGATTGATAGAAGGAGAAGTTACACCAATGTGGTTTGATCCCATGTCACTCATCTAGCTTAGTCCAAACCCTCATCACACCAATAGAACATCAATCCAGTAGCATAACATTACTTGACAATGATTTCAAGTCTCAAACCAATAGTATTTCTCTATAATCTCCAAGTTATAGCCCCTTGATCACTATGATGAGTGGTCAATTGATAGGGAAATGCAAGTGGTTTTGTCATAAATTAGGCATTGAATGGTTTTCCATAATTGGCTAGTTAGTTTCCATGGAGAAAGGGATGAGAGGATAAAGGGTTAATTGATCCATAGCCTATCCAAAAAGCTCATAGGATGAGATGAGAGTTGGGAATCCTTCTAGAATGCTCTAGAATCAAGGAATATTCCCAGAATCCTATGCTAATTTCGCTCATTCTTGCCCATTGCAGGTATAAGTGGGCCTAAGTGCACTATAGCGTGGGTCTGAATGGGTCTACCTACAATGCAAAGAAGTTTTCCCTGACCAAGGCTATGCTGGTGTCCCAAAGAGGCATTTCATTAGGGTTTCAAGCAAGGAAACTTTCATGGATGAAAGCATTCAATATGATGACTTGTCTAGGGCATGTAGCAACTGAATTAGGGTTTGATGAGCCTTATCTGTACTGATTTGATCATCGAGAATGATGTGCCGAAATAGACCTATAATAGTTTTCCCCTAAAGCATGAAGTCGAAAATGATAATGTTGAGTGATATGCTTTATGATGTGATGAGGAGGATTTGATATGGACGGTGACTTGCATCAATTACAATACATAATATCATGATATCTTTGAATTTTTCATGAATTTCTGAGGGAAGGCATACCCATACTCAACATATAAACTTTTCATTACATGTACATAAATCAGATAGTCGTCTACATATATAGACCCATGATAGGATGAACATTTGTGTAAATCCATCGTACAGATTAATTAGTACTCTCCTGAAATCGCAGCCCATATGGATGAAACTAGATTCGAGGTCTTCTATCTCATCGAATCATTCTCCCAAGTACGAGTCTAGCCATGTGAAAATGTGATCTGAAGTCGAACATGGGAAGACACCCTCTGATTACCAGCCAATGATGTAAATTGTTAAGAGACGCAAGAGAAATCGCCGATAATGATAATGATTCTCAAGGTACTACAATACAGTCTACATGGTGTGAATAGATGTTTTGATGTCGAACACCATACAAATTCTTTCAGTCAAAGGCCTGTGATGTCAACATGTCGTCAGAAATGAGAAACTTGCCATTGATGTATGCAAGCCTCAAGGTACTGGAAGGGTGTTTCTAAGTCAACTTCCTAGATAATGTACTGATGTCGAAAAAAAGAGACTCATCACAAGAGGACCTTGATGTGTTCCCCATCAACGACATGAAACAAGTGTAATTATTTTGAAGATATAATGTGAGTGACGACACAATGGTCAGGAATGGCAGCCATGAAAATGAAGGTTTATGAGTATTGCAAAGGATGAAGTTTACTGAGTGACTTCTCTTGAATATGTCGGCAACACTAAATTAATTGGCATCATTGACCCAAAGCCAAAGTGATGGATGGTGTGATAGACCACAGGTTTGAGAAACATCAAGTAGATAACCCAACCCAAATAGTCACGGAGATGAAGTGAAAGTGTCATGTTCAAGAGCGACTTGCTACCATAAAGTGATTTATCCCTTTTCCCATTTCCCCCAGTCATTGCTGAGCAGTACCTCTTTATTTTCTTTAACAATCTTGAGGAGGATAACATATGCTTGATGTATAATTCCACCCTTCGGGTGAATCCATCGTTCTGTGATGTTTTAACGAGTCTAGTGAAGGTGAAACTCGGTCTTGTCATGATGGATAAGTTTTTCGCTATTTGATGCTTTAATGAGTTTAATGACAATGATAACTTGGTCCTTGTCATGTTTAGAGAGTTTGAAAAGGAACAAAAAGAAAACTCCACAAGTTCTTTTTCATAAATTTGTCTCTCAAGTCCAAAAATATGTAAACTAATACAAGAGGGAACCTATTGACCATGATCGATCAATGTATTCTTTTTTCGTAAGTAATCTATCTCAGTCTGGAAAAGGGTTAAAATTATACTAAGTAGATGTCGTTTCCAATCCATTTATGAGTTGAAAAGGACAAGCACTCGGTAATCTTTTCATGTTTCAAGAGTCTGAAGAGAGCTTAAAGAGGACTCCACTTAGAGGAATGAGTGGTTTCTAGGATAGCAACTGGTTCCAGTGATGTTGGAACTTCTCAAAACATGTTGATTTATGTGAAGAGGTTGGCTAATAAGACCTCTCATTGCAATTGTTCTTCAAAAATGGTAAAACAACCAAGTGAAAGTGTATGATCAGCCAAGCAGATAGTGATGATGGAAGGAGAAAAACCAAGGCTTATTTGACGAAAGAGGTTGATAGAATGGAAATCATGAGGGTTAAAATGGAGATGGGTTCATTTTTACTCAAACTTGAACCATAGGGAACAATGCTTGGATTCAGTTTCATGTTTACTCAAGATGGAAAAGAAAAAATATGCTTGGATTCAGTTTCATTTTTACACAAGCTTGAAACGAAAAACTATGCTTGGGATTGGTTTACATGCCCCTAGCATGATGACTTGATTCTAGGTGCATGTCCCCCAAGATACATTACATTAACCTAAGTAGATTAATCGTGGCTATCAAGTGGATGGAATGAAGGTTCATTTAGGAGATCAAGTGAAAGACTCGACTGGGATTTTACTAGATCTAATCAAAGACTTGAATTGGAACTTTGCTCCAAGGGACCTTGTTTCATTTTTTAATGAGCTTGACACAAGACAAGGAACTTTTCTCAGATTCCTTGTTTCATTTTTTAATGAGCTTGACACAAGACAAGGAACTATGCTCTGATTCCTTGTTTCATTTCTTAACAATCTTGATACAAGATAAGGAACTATGCTCTGGGACCTGTTTCATTTTTTAATGAGGTTGACACAATAAAAGAACTATCCTCATATTCCTTGTTTCATTTTTTAATGAGCTTGACACACGACAACGAAATATGCTCATGGAAACTGTTTCATTTTTTTAATGAGGTTGACACAGTAAAAGAACTATCCTCATATTCCTTGTTTCATTTTTTAATGAGCTTGACGCAAGACAAGGAACTATGCTCATGATTCCTTGATCATGGCCCATAAGAGGTCATGACTTCCAAGAGGTTCTCATTAGATGGGAGAACAATGCTCTGGAAGGGATACGTAGCAAGGAATCCATTCAAGAGATCTAGTTCCAAAGCCCCCAGTACATAATGCAAAACATCACAAAATTGATCGTCAGTTGATGTAGGCATGGAATGCGTTGCCACATAATTGACCTGTGGTAGGGAAGATACCATTGGGACAAAAGGACCATTTAGGGAAGATGGTTGACTGGAAGCCATATTTGGACAGGGAAATGAAAGCTAGTCAACGGTGACAATTCTGCCTTCATGTGGGAAACACATCACTCGAAAGAGTGTTGAAACAATAGCTCCCATGTCATAAACATAGTCGTGCCCAAGAAGTAAATTGTAATCTAAAGGGCCTGGGACTACCATCACATTGAGATAAATAATTTTTCTTCCCAAAGTAATAGGAAACTGAGGAAGGATCCCTAATTATTGACTTGTTCCTTTGTTAAAAGCTAATAGATTCTTGGTAACAGGCACAAGTGGTGGCAAACCAAGCACTTTCCAAGCAGTGGATAAAATGATACTCACATATGCACCTTCATCTATAATAGTGCTAGATACAATCATATTATAAACTTGTACTATGATCTTGAAAGGCACATAAGAAGGAAGATGGCATCCTACTAGTTGATTCCAATCAAATGAAGTGACCAAACTACTTAGAGGGGGTACCATAAGAATGGGAGGATTACCCCTTGAGTTACGAGAATGGGAGGATTTTTCTCCTGCCATGATGGAATAGGAGGGTTGCCTCCAAGCTCATTGGAATCTAAAGAAACGAAGAGAACCTTAGTTGTATCATACTTACTCTCTATGGGAAAGGTATGATTAATTGAAGGTGAAATTAGGTCAACTATTTCCTCGACCTGTGATTGGTCAAGTATAGACTCATGGGATTCACCTCAGAGAGAGTGGGTTTGACCGACAGTTGATTTGGGCGAGTCATTTTATCAACTACTGAAGGATTAAGGGAGAGTCTCTTGTAAATAGATGGAAGTCGCTATGGAGAAGCAGGACGGTTATCCAATACTCTTTGGGCTTCATCCAGATAGGGACAAAGGTTAATGGGGTGATTCCCTTCACATAACCTATAGGGAAACTTAACTTTACCCTTCTTTCCATGAACTTTACTACCACTAGTTGATGGTGTGTCACCAGCATGTTCTCCAGAAGTTGATGACACGGGATGATGTGAATGAGAAGACCATTCTTCTAAGATCTGAGGAATACCAGAACAATTTTGAAGAAGATGGTATCTCGTATAATGTTTGCAAGGATATCGAAGTTTGTGAGGCTTATCGGACGGTTTCTCATCAGAAGTTGCATTCGAGGAAATGGTTGTTTGGTTTCCCCCCCTGCTAAATTTTCTTCTTCTTCTTCTTCTTCCCTTTCCTCTTCTTCTTATCCACCTGGTTACTAGTGTCAATACTTTCACCAAGCGAAGAGGAAGAAGGGGAGGAAGAAATTACTGACGAAGAAGGTAAAGGATCAACTTTAGGATCAACTGGAGGTTGATTTTGTATAGCTGTAGAAATATTCAGTTGCAGGGCCGAGGTCAAGAACAACCATACTAGCAAGCCAATGGTAAGTCTCGGAAGGGGCAATGTAACAACAAAAGGAGCACTAATATTTCCGAAATTAGGAAAAGGACTAGGATTCCCGTCAAAAGGAATTCCTTGATCGGTGGACTCTAAAGTTGTTTCCATATGTCTCAACCTAAGATCAACTAAGGAGTGATGTGGAGGATGTTATCCATGGTCAATTAATTTTATTTTAGTCAAAATAACATAAAAAGACAAAAGAGGGATAATCTAGGCAAAATGATTACCAAGTAACTGTGAACTGCAATACACTGCCTCAGAGGAGCCAATGACTTAACATATGTGCAGGTAATCTCTTCGAATGTTGTTTTTGGTGTATCACAATATACAAGGCAGCCAGCTCGGTTACCTATGGATGAATAGCAACCTAATGTAGTCCTCCCAAATATACCCGAAAGTACGTGGAGGCCCAATTCGTGTTACCGTTGTCTAATGTGAAACTGTATAATGAAAGCATTCCCTTATACTTTTCATACTATAACACCACCCCATATACTCGAAATTACATGGACGAGCTACGATATACTTATGTACGTGGAATGAGGTATCACACTTGGAATGTATCACAAACTATTAGCAATAGCTACTATGTTTAACAACGCCAGAACACGTCTCTAGCCTAGACCTCTAAATGTTATGCGTTAAGTTACAATGCTCCATTAGGTTAATTGAGATAAATTTTAGTTGATCTTGTTTAAAATTTTTCCTTTCAAGTTTACCACATGATGTTTCTGAAACTCCTAGAATGCAACTAAGATGAGAAACATTCTTTTCATTTGATTTAAACAATGAAAACTATAACTAAAAGGGATAGAGCAATCAGAATCTTTAAACAGAGAGCATAGAGCACATCTAATGCAACTTTCCCTATACCATTCTTACAAGCACACACAAAATTATAAATGCATTATGCATGTTTTTCTTTTCCTTCCTTTAATATTTAGATGAACATAAAGAAACTAAATTAACAAATGATCAATCAATGCTTTTCACAAGAAACGAAGAGTTTACAACAATTTCTTTTTCAAAGAAATTAGGACTTTAGGACAATTCTTTTTCAGAAAATACTAATCGATGTAAACTATCTTTGACAGTAAATTGATAATGATAAATAAATCTATTAAGAAACACTAAATAATCAAGGTCAAAGTAGGGCTACGAAAGAAAATACAAATTCATTTAAGAGCCATAAAAAAAAAAATTGATCTTTCAACAAACAATATTAGAAGCAACTTTGGAAAAATCAAGCAAAATATGGGGTTTTAAGCTTGACAGGGATTAGCGCAGATGTGAGTTGGAGACAGTGCATTGCAGAGCACTGTCTCTAAGCTAAGGCTACTTTGCAACAGACCGTGTCAAGACCAACACTGCAATGACGCTAGAGAGCCCAATCAGCAGACATTTAAGCACACGTTTTTGACCAAAAAAGCTTCAAAATGACTAAAAAGAGATCAACAAAGTGAATTAAAGTCTACTAAGATGTAATATGATAAGGGTAAACCACCAAGAATGATGATTTTTCCCCAGTATGGCTACCAATTTGTTATAGTGAATTTATACCTACGGATAAGTACATCTTCCCTAAGTGGGTAGGTACACTTAGAACAACAGAAGTAAAGATGTTTAACCTTTTCCTACAGTATACAAATAAGATAAAGAACCTACTTGTGATTCTTTGCTTCCTTTGATCTCCTTTGAATTGCCCTCGTCGCCCCCACTCACACTAAATTCCCTCAATTGGTACCTGCCAATCATAAACAGAAGATGACAACAATCAAAGCATATGATCTATCTACTATAAACAAATGGAATCGATAACATTTGAACATACATTCATCATAGATATGGAAAAAAGTATGGGAAAAGGAACAAACAACTTTATTGATTGATAGAAGGAGAAGTTACACCCGATGTGGTTCGATTCCATTACTCATCCGGCTTAGTCCAAACCCTCATCACAACAATAACACGTCAATCCAGCAACATAACATTACTTGAAAATGATTTTAGGTCTCAAACCAATAGAATTTCTCTATAATATCCAAGTTCTAGCCCCTTGATCACTATGATGAGTGGTCAATTTATAGGGAAATGCAAGTAGTTTTGTCATAGATTGGCCATTGAATGGTTCTCCATAATTGGATAGTTAGTTTCCATGGAGAAATGGATGAGACGATAGAGGGTTAATTGATCCATACCCTATCCAAAAATGAGCTCATAGGATGAGATAAGAGTTGGGTATCCTTCTAGAATGCTCTAGAATCAAGGAATATTCCCAAAATCCTATGCCAATTTTGCTCATTCTCGCCCAACACAGGTATAAGTGGGCCCAAGTGCACTGTAGTGTAGGTCTGAATGGGCCTACATGCTATGCAGAGCAATTGCCCCTGACCAAGGTTGAGTTAGTGTCCCAAAGAGGCATTTCAACAGGGTTTCAAGCTAGGAAGCTTTCATGGATGAAAGCATTCAATATGATGACTTGTCTAGGGCATGTAGCAATTGAATTAGGGTTTTATGAGCCCTATTTCTATTGATCAGATCATCGGGAATGATGTGCCCAAATAGACCTGTAACACTCGGGTCTTTGTCTTCTTCTTCCGCTGTTACATTGTAGCACTCCAGCACATGGCTCAACCAGTAGTCCAATCAGGTTGAATCAAATCTAGAGGATCCTATAGTATCCTTTAGATTATTTCCTTAACCTCCTACAATGCTTCATTGGTACATTCAATCCCATCCTCAAAGTTGACCATAATAAAAAATCCTTGGTGCAAAACATCCCATTCTTCAGTGCCATGGTGGAGTTGTGTCTCCAAGTACCAATTCATCGGTATAACATCCAAGGTATGACAAAACAGTTGAACCCACTCTAGCTGAGGATTTTCTCCATACACTTCAATCCATTTGGCCACATGGTCATGTGGATCATTCCTCCCATCATACTTTTCTGTTAGCCACACTTTTGGGTGACCAAACCACACTCTCATCATTTTTCTGTATACGTGCCAATCATCAAAATTGTCTTTGTGTCTGCCCCACCATCTCACAGGTGTAGCGCATAACGTCCAGTCCAAGGCCTGGAAGCAACATTTCTCAGACACTTCTCTCTCAAATGCATCCAAAAATTGATCAACATAAGTTAAACCATCATAGTAAGGCAAATTTCTTACCTCTGATGATACACAATGCAACGACTTGATCATCATATTACAACACAGCGTAGATACTTCATGCAGTCAGTTTTGTAGTGCTCTAGTTCTTCATCTAAATCTAATGTGCAGGAACTTTCATGATCCCATGCAATACTTCCATCTGTTGTCAGATTGACCCAATCCCAATCTCACGCTGTTATCTTGTAAATCTGGTCCAAATCGTCATCACTTTCATAATCACGGACCGGTTTAGTATAGTTGGTCCTTTTGCGGGATCTAGTGGGACCACTACGCAGAGTGATTTCTTCTCAAATATCATCTTCCATTTCTTCATATTGATTACCCCATTCATGTCAGTAGCCCAATCGATCCCAAGGAGCGCGGGGTAGGGATTGTTGTCATCCACAATCTCTATCACTTCAAAATCAACTAGTGCACTGGCACCCTCAATATCAACCATTACCCCTTGCAGCCTCCCCATTGGGATGATTTTCTGCTAATTCACCATCCTTAACTGAATCAGAGACCATTGTAGCATAGGTCTCCCCATTCTCTCCCATTGTCTGCTTTGGAAAAACATTCGCGTCCAACCCCAAATCTAAAATAAGTTGATCAAACTCATATTGTCCTATCTGTGCAGTAAGCCTCATCTCGCGCCTTGTTCTTGTCTTATGCCTGCCAATATTTTTTACCACGTACGATCTGTCAGTAGCGTTTTCCTTCCCAGTGCACCTATTGATTAGCTCCTGCAGTCCCTTCACAACCTTGCTATCGCATAGCAATTTCATGTAGGTCTCCAAAAATGTGGTAATCATGGACAGGTCCATTTATTCAGTCGGCTTCTCCTAACTCCCTGAGGTAGAGGTCTCAGCGAAACTTTTCTTCCCTTCCATAAGCATTTCTTTTGTGCATTCTAGATCAAACCTGGTCTCCTTTTCTGGCGCTTTGTGGATCCACTCACCTTCTTCAGGCTGCTTCCCCTTATCTTCACCAGTCATTGCCCCACTCCACAGCACAATATTTACCTTAGGATCTTCCTCGCAAGGCTCTGCCCTCATCGTCTACAGGTTCTGAGTCGACTACTGAGGCTGCTCCCCCTTTTCACATATCCTAGCCAACAATATAAGAAAATCCTCTGTTGCATGTTCAAACTGAGTACAATAGTGGCATGACAAATGTGTCGGATTTAGACAGTCTCATGCATAGTGTCTTGGTCCTCCACAATTGTAACAAATAATCTACCCTCGACTTCTATCAAGTCCTCCTCCACCTCGGCCTCGGCTCATCCACACCCCTAATACACGCTTCACACTCCTCCAATGCCTTGGTCCAGAAGCCTCATTTCTTCCTACACCCTGTATGTAGTTTTCTTATCCATCATTAATTCATAACTCTCGCAATTGTGATCATCATGACTCACTAATTGACAGAAGTTGCAGAAGAGTTGTTGCGGTGTCTGTACGAATTTTTGCAGCAAATGGAAATTGTATGTCACATGTTTTCTGGATACCTGACATATAGCACACCATAGCGCAAGCCCTGTACTTGGCCCTGCTGGAGATTCCAGCCTAAGAGGCATTGGCCCCCTTGCTGCAACATAATTTGTGAAAACTGGGCAGTGATCTTTGTTACGCCCCTGGCTTTTTCACTTCAGGCACCAAACTTCTTTGCACACCTTGGGCCAAGTTGTTCTATATTTCTTCAGACTTTTCATTTCTAGGCAAAGGTTCTGCAACTACACATGAATCTACTGAACCCCCAGATTAACATCTTGCATTGGTTTCTCATGCAATATCATTGCGATTTCCAGAGCTTCCGTCTGGGTCGCAATCTTTTGTTTTGATAGTGCAACCCTTAGATGAGGGAGGAGAAAAGCCACGAACCATTCATGGTGTTGCCCATCAGTCACATTCATGTTAACCTCATGGATCATACACTTCAATCTCTAATCCAAATCGCATGGTGTCTCACCAGGCTTCATCATGATCTCCTTGAATCCCACAATTGATTGCACCTTAGACTTAGCTCTATTGAATTCCTTATTCAACGCAGTCTAGATATTTTCCAATGTAGACATCAGGCTATCAAAGCAGTACTTAATGTACCACATTAGTGCGTGGTCCTGAAAAGCACTAACCAACATTTCTTTCTTCATTTAATCATATGTGATACCCTGAGCTTCCCATATAGCCTTCGCAACGAACCAAAAATGGTTCGGATCTTCATTTCCCACACCCTTGAAAATAGGTAACTTTACAGAGTTCGACATATTGAATGGTGGTGGATGTGGCGGTGGTGTAGGCGAAGGTGTATGCGGTGGAGGTGAACATAGATGTGGTGTGTGTGGATGGGGTATTCATGGGAAACCTTGCTTAACTGAACAGCGCTCTGCAGAGATGCTTGTGCTGCTTCCTCATCGTCACTCAGAGGGGGTTCAATTAGCGAGTTATATTCATCGCCTGTTCTTCCCTTTTTCCTGAATTTCTTTCCACTTTTCATAGCCCCAAACATCAAGGTAGTTGCATAACCCGCTTTTCACACAAGAGCATCTTAATCCAAGTATTTAACGATTTTAAATACTTACCTCGCAGCCCCTTGAGAAAACAATGCTCTGCTTCGCTGTAACTGACCGAGGTATCGAGCACGAACTTTGTCACGAACTCTCCTATGATACGATCAAGCCAATGATCAACGACATGTGTGATCTTATCTTCAGAGGCTTCTAATCTCTGCACTAACTCTGGGGTCCAGACTATTAAAATGTCAAGCCTCCACCTTCCTTGGTCATCTACCAACTTCATGATCCACTTGTATAACCCAATCGGGAAGGAACAAAAGAAGATCTCATGTATTTCTATGTGCAGGTATCTATCCAACCACTTTTCTTTCATCAATCACCGATTCTTGTTTTCTTGTGCTGTGAATTCATAGATCTTTCTATCCAGCCAGTCTTCAATCTCTTTCTTAGTTGGACTCTAATGATGCGACATCATACATCTCATTATGTAGGTCTCGGTCCCGATAACATAACCATTTGCTGGCTTGATGTGCCTTGACCCAAGTCCAACGTTAAGTCAGCCAAGCAAATCCCTACACTACTGGCCCTTTCTGCATCAACCCGTGGAGCACAGACTAAAGTCTCACCTGAAGTAGTATGGGGGGATGCAGGAACCAAGTTTTCACACCCTGAGATGGTTTTAATGTCAGTTTTATACCCTAACCCTTCTTTTGTGTAGAGCTATAAGCCCTTTAGGGATTATTAAGGTACTTCTCTTATTCGGCTTTAAAAACTTCTTGAAAGCCTCTGATCGTCCTTCATGGACCCTAAGTAGTCAATTCAGATGCTTACGCACCTCCATAATTACCCTTACTTCTGTGTCTACCCAGATTAACTTAAGTATTAGTTAACTTCAACTTGTACTCTGATTATTTTCACATAAACAGATATTCTTATTTACGTTCATATGACAAAGTAAAATACATAGAATCACGCATCAATATAGAATTAAATCATAACAGAGGTAAAATGGCCCATACACATATTTCTCTAGAACAACTCTCTTTATTGATGGTTCAGATCTCCAGTATAGACTCTAACTGCCCTGCGCACACAGCTGCAGGGGTTCGCGCACTCAGTTGCATACTTCTACCCTACGCCTCTGCACACTCAGCTACAGAGCCTCTTCCTATGCTAAGACTCTTCGCTCTTAGCTCTCAATTGCCCCAAAACTTACTTAAAACTCTACTACCAACTTGCCTTAGACTCTTGTTTTATACATTCCCATGGCCTGCGGACCAAGGGTGATCTCATCAAGCCAACACAAACTATCTAAACTAAGGGTGGAAACCCTTTTTGACTGTTTATATCTTCGCACTCAGTGACCACAAAATGCAAAGACTTTACATTCTTTATACAAAACTTGGGCCTTCATTCCCAAAATTGGGGCTTTTAACCCCAAAATTGACCTCAGGGGACCTGTTCCCAATACTTAAACAAAATATATTTTTGTAACAAAGGACTTTTTGATAATAAATTGAAAAATGAAAATAACAATTTTAACACACAACAGATATTTATAATGAGCCAGTGGTAGATATCTCTAATTTTGAAAAGAAAAATTTAGGAACTAACCATTTATAGGCATTTCCAATAGTCCACCATCCAAGTTTTCAAGCATGTAAGTGGTGTTTCCCCTCTCTTATGCAATCTTGAAGGGGCCCAACTACAATCGATCAAATTACAATAGATCAAATTTCCCATGTTTTCCTTTGTCTTCTCACCTGACATCCCATCTAAGCACTAAATCTCCTTGCTGAAGAGGTATGTCCTTAGCCTTCTTGTCAAATAAAGATTTCATCCTTTGTTGATAGTTTGACAATTTCATCCCAACTTTCTCTTTGTTCTCATGAAGCTCCACCAGCTAATTTATTCTTCTATTCAAGGCACTAGGCTCTTCCTCAACTTCTTGTAGCAACTTAGCTACTGGAATTTCTAATTAGATAGGGAAGACAACAAAATTTCCATATACTAGCTCAAAAGGAGATTTCTCAGTGCATCTTTTGGGTGTTACATAGTTAGCCCACTGAGAAAACTTTAGTTGAGAGTCTCAGTTCCTTTGATTTTTAGTGATGGTCTTCTTTAGAACTCTCACCACAGTTTTATTAGAAAACTCATCCAAGCCATTCCGTTGAGCGTAGTATGTAGTGGATTGTCCAATAATGATGTTTAATTTGTGGCAAAAGTTGGTGAACTTGGCATATTTGAAGACCTATGCATTATTAGTGATGATTTTAAAAGGACACCCAAAGCGGGACAATATGTTCTCCTCCATGAATTTTATCACCACTAAATCAGTAGCATTCCTAGCTAGGATAGCCTCTATCCACTTGGTAAAATAGTCAGTGGTTATTAAAATCCACTTGTGATGGCCGCTAGAAGGTGGGTTGATTTCTCAATGAAGTCAAATCCCCATTTTCTAAAGGGTTCCTTTACATGGACAAGAATCATGGGGAGATGAGTAAATGTTTTTCTTTTAGCAAACAACTCGCATTTTTGGCATGATCTGACTTGAGAATAAACATATCCAAACATCATCGGCTAGTAAAATCATGCCTTGAGTATTTTGTGTGTTGTCGACTTCCAAATGTAACATCCTACATAGACTCCTCCATGGAAAACCTCAATCACTTCATATGTTTCTACCTCAACCACACATAGCAGTAATACCCCCATCGGGTCCTTCCAATAGAGCAATCCATTAGATATAATGTATTTCTGGCCTACAATCTCAGACTCCTATATCTAGATCTATCTTGTCCCAACTGACATCTTAGGAATACTAGGTAATGAACAATGTTCCTATACCTAGATGATCCCTTATATTGGAATAAATCTTCTGCTCAGCCTTGTTTATTCTACTATGTTCATCCTCTCAACTACCCTCCTCTGTGATCAAGCTTATTCCTAGAGCTTGGCAGTTGGATTTAGAAAACATCTTGGCCAACCCTTGGCCTTTGATGAGCTTGGTAGGCTTGATTTTCATCTCATATTCTTGTATTTTAGCTATCCATCTTCCCCTCTTCCATTCGTTGTCTCCCTGCACCAGAATGTCTTTGACTGCAATCATTGGGACAAATGTTGTGATTTTGGATTGCAACATAGAGATATGAAACAACTCCAATGCCTTGACCAGTGCATACTCATGTTTCTCCAATATATCATACTTCATCTCAGCGTCCCTCGGGACTTGGATAAAAAATGAAATAGGTTGCTCGTAACCATCTTTATTTCTCTGTAACAACACAACAACAATGGTGCGTGGAGAGGTGAAAGAAAAGATGTAGAAGGGCACTGAATAATCGGGGTTGACTAGCACTGGGGCCTTAGCCAATTCTTCCTTGATCCTAGTGAAAGAATCATGAGGGGCAGAGATCCACTTAAATTCATTCTCCCTCTTGAGCATATATGCGATACCTTTAACTATCTCAATGTAGTAGGGTATGAACCGCCTTCAAAATTTATCCACTCCGAAAAGGCTTGGAATTATTTCTTGTTTCTGGGAAAGGGAATGAGGCTGATGACTTGGACTCATTCCAAATCAATCTTCACCCCTTCCTACACTATTATGTGACCAAGCATCTTCTCCTCATTCAGGGCGAGCTGAGATTTCTATGGATTTAGAGAGAGACCATACCTTTTGCACTTCTTGAAAGCTAGCTTTAAATGGAGGATATGCTCTTCATTAGTCTTAGAAAAGACGGTGATGTAGTGCAAGTAAACTACCACAAATTTATCTTTCTTTCCCATGAAAGATATGTCCATAGCTCTCTTGAATCTGGCTCCTACATTTATAAACCCAAATGGCATACAGGCGTACATGAAGGTCCCCCATGGGGTGGTGAAAGAAGTCTTTTTCTAGTCCTCAGAGTGGACTGCCACTTGGCTATATCCTGAGAATCTGTCCATCATGGACATTCTGGCCGCACCCACTACCTTCTGCAATATATTATCCATATTGGGTAGAGGGTAGTTTTAGTTTAGGTGCACCTTGTTTAAATTTCAGAAGTCCACACACAACCTTATCTCTCCATTATTTTTTTGGATAGGGACCAAATTAGCCACCCACTTGGAGTATCTTAGAGGGACTATGATTTTGGCCTGCAGTAGCTTCCTTACCTCCTTTTGAATGGAGGGGAGTAAGAGAGGTTTTATTTTTCTGAGTTTATGTTTACATGGCTTTATCCCACTCTTTAGAGGAATCTTATGTTGAATAATATTTTTGTTAAACGATTTCAAATCACCATAAGACCAAGCAAATACATCTTTGTAAGTTTTGAACATGTCTAAATACCTCTGTGTGTATTGCGGGGGAACTACTTTAGACAACCTGATCATCTGGGGTTCCTCCTCTTATCTAATATTGCAATCTTTGACTTGCTCATCCTTCTCTAGGGCCATTGGTTTGGATGCTATGTCGTCCTTATTGAAAATTATTTCTAGTGGAACAAGTCCGCGATGGATGGCGTTTCCTTTTAGTTGCAAAATAATTTTCCCAACCACTGTGTCTTTCCAAAGAGTGGCTTCTTCTTCTTCTTCTTCTTCTTGATTGATGGTGGAGTGGGAAAACTCCCCAACGACTTATATGAATATTTTTACTTGCTCTTCATCTTCAAATACTTGCTAGTGTTTGAAATTATCAAGTATTGAAGGCCTATGTCTAACTTTTATCTCATATCTGAGGAGTAGATTCTGTGGGGGCCTAAAAGTGCTTGCAGCTACCGCAAGAGAGTCAACCATCCTGTTTTCTTCCCTGGGCTGAAAATAGATGTTAAATGCCAAGAATAAACTATCGATTAAGTCCCACACTTCATTTCGGTACATCCTCAGCCTGGGGTGTTTGGCTTGGCATTTTTCTGGATTCTCCTTCACGACTAGCTTAGAATCTCCATACACCAATAGGCATTAAATGTTCATATTTCTCGTTGTTTGTAACCCAGGAGCAATGCTTCATACTCCACTACATTTTTGGTTGCCTCAAATTCGAGCTTGAAAGAGAGGGGTATCACACTGCCTTTCTGAGATACCAACAATGTTCCAGCTCCCTTCCCATGTTTTGAGTTTTCTCCATCGAAGTATAACTTCCATACCTCGTTTTCATTTAAATTCTGGTATTTCAACTACCTTATCAAGTGTAATGATGCTTCTTCTAAGAGGCTCTCACCTTCTTCTAAGAATAAGCATCAGATGTCACTATCCTTCCTATGCACTAGGGAGTTCTCTAATCCTTTAGTTGGTATCACAATTTTCACAAACTGGGATTCTTTGTACAACCTTCTTTTCTCACCTCCAAAAGTGGGAATGGTGGCATAAGGAAGATCTAGCTTGACAAAGCCACCTACCTTGGAACCCCAAGATCTAGATAAGAGCATTCCAAAGTGAGGAGGTATGTCTGCCACCACTATATCCATGACCACACTCTTCATTAGG
Source organism: Pinus taeda (assembly GCA_000404065.3). Taxonomy (NCBI): domain Eukaryota; kingdom Viridiplantae; phylum Streptophyta; class Pinopsida; order Pinales; family Pinaceae; genus Pinus; species Pinus taeda. The sequence goes on from APFE030765254.1 coordinate 271,106, forward strand.
ATCTGAGCTAAGTTTACCACCAAATCCTTTATCATGCCTAAGCACTTGACTCTCTTGGAGTCAAAGGAGTACAAGTCTTTATACGGTCTGGTGATCTCCAAACCTAGTTGTTCCATTACTAATAATGGCATGAGGTTGTGTGAATCTCTTGAGTCTAGCATGCAATTATGCAGCAAAACATTATGGATCACCAAAGTCACATAAAAATGTGTAGTAGAGGGATCCAACTCTTCCACATGCGGCCCAAAAACAACCATTGGCCTTTCCTCCTAGAGGTTTAAAATATCATGGGATGGTGTTGAGCTGGTTGGGTGCATGAATTGGGAGACTTGAGCTTTGTAATGAGGCTTATTTAAGAGATTAGTCAAAGGAACACGAATTTTTACCTTTTCCAGCTCCTTCTGGAGATTGAACGTATGTTGGGTCCTTTTTCCATCTCCATGCTCTGTTATTTCATAACATGTGCCTCTTTTTCTGTGCATCCCTTAGGACCATTTCTCTCTTTATTTGTTGAGACTCCTACCTTGGGTGGGTTAGGATGTAACTTACCCTTCCCTTTGTCTAAAGCTAGAGGAACCACTTGGGGAGAAATTTCCCGTTGCTTTTCTAGTTCTCTCGTCCTATTCTTCGAATATCTTAGATTATATTTACGTTGTGGTTGTGTTTGCATGAACTCTACAAACTGTCTACAATAATAATCCATATCTTCTTCCTCTGTTGTTTCTTCTCTGTGATGACTAGCCTCCTAGTGAGCCATATTCTCATGTGCCTCTTCAGGAAAACCAGCATATATGTTTCCCTACATCTCCTGAGTATCTAATGGTTGTTCATCGCGACTATGTTCCAAGTATAAGGGGTGAGGAATATGATCCAATTGCTCCTTTCTTTCCCTTAGAAGTAGTTGTAGTGGAGGCCTCCTATATTACTGGTTATAGCCTGGTTGTTGGCTTGAGCATTCTCCCTAGAGAGGTTCTTGTTCTCGATTTCAATCTTCCCAAACTTTTGTGATAAACTCTTGATGATTTTATCTAGATCATCCCACTTTGGGTTTGATGATTCCCCAACTTGACCAGAGGAGGATGCCTCTTCTTTTCCTCTTTTGGGTTGAGGAGGTTCTTGCTTTTCCCTCAACTTCCTTATCGAGGCTAGATTATCTTCCACTTCGAGAGCATCAATCTGAAGTTGGTCTAGAGTGGTAGATTTCCTTTCTCTCAGGGTAAAACCAACATCTGATTCAAAGGCTTCGAAGAAAGCCACTCGAGCTACAGTTAGGGGAGGCTTTATGTCAACAGGTAGGTTATTGAAATGCTTATTGAATCTTTTGATAAATTATGTAGTATCCTCCTTCGACTTTTCCTTATTGCATTGAACATATTAAGGAGGTACTCATGGTTCCTCTTTTCTCCCCATTTTTGGGTGAAGGAGTTTTCAGTTTTCTCCCATGTATTGGTGGAGGCATTAGGCAGGGATTTGAACCATTTTCTAGCCTCTCCATCGAGGGATTGTATAAACAATCTCATAACCACATCCAACTATTCCACATTTATGTTCTCGGGAAAAGAACTGAAGGTTTCAATGTGACATTGTGTCATGTTATCATCTTCCCCATTGAACCTAGGTAGAATATTTAGGTAGTCTTGGGGCATTGCACTTAGCGATTGAGGAAGGTCAAGGCGTGCATATTTATTGAGTAAAAATCCTAGGAGAGCCATATGGACTAGTGGAGGGAGATTCAGATTTTCTTGAGGGGCTAGGGTTAAGACCACAGGGGTTGTAGGGGAAGGAGGGTATACAATGACCTTAGGGTTGAGTCCTGAATACTGAGCAGCAGCAAGCTAAGAACTGAAAGAGGGAGATTCGAAGGCTAGTGAGATGGTAGCATAGTCTAGGGGAGTTTTCTCTTTCTAAACTTTCTTAAAAATAAAATTTTCAGGGTCAAATACAAATGGAGCTTTCTGCTAAGATTTATCTGAGTATGAGGCTTTTTAAAATCCAAGGTTATGAATGATAATGAGAGGGGTGTGGAGTCGCCAAGGTGATATGAATGCAACCATAACAGACTTTGATCACATATTCAAAGAGTGTTTCAGCTTGTCGTATCCTAGGGGAAAGAATCCTTCAATAAGCTTCCTGACAACAACGCCAAATGATGTTGTATCTCCAAGAGGCAGCCTTGGATTTCTTCAAGACCAGTGTCTGAGAACATATAAAATGGTGTGTCTCAAATGATTTACAGGATACTGGAGACAACACTTATGATCTATATATAGATATGTACATAGGAAATAGATTGGTTCATTAATCCAAAGAAATAGAACATGGATTTATGGTATTTCTTCACACGTTCAGATCTAAAAAATAAGCATAAAAATAATAGAGGCTGAGGGCTTCAAGGTCTTACAGCTAATAAACTTTTATAGAGTGTGGGAGAGGGGAAAAAAGAGAAGAGTAACTCATCACATAGAGCATAAGGCTTCGAGACTTTTATATTTAACACACATAGCTTAAGGCATTAAGAATTTCTATGCTTATTTGTGCTACAAGCCGAAATAATGAATGAAGGGGTAGCTGAGAGCTATGATTCATGTGCTGCATATTTGAAGATCCAATCTCCATATTCCTCATAGGCATATACATAAACAATGTTCAGACAAATGAATATGTGAAATAGTTACAAGAATTTGCATTAACATATAGATACTAATGAATCTGTGAAGGAGCTTGAAACACATTTAGAAACAATAATTACATGAATTCAGGGAAGAAGCATGGACATAAAAATGAGTTAAACAAAGGGGAACACATACTGTAATCCTTTGAAGAGGGAATCACCACTATTTCCTTGATATTCAGAAAAGATCTGTATTACAAGGGAGATGGAGTCTAAAAATATAACATGCAGTGTTTTCTCTAGAATTTATGAACCTCAATTAAGTCTTGCTTTCCCCAATTTATCAGAGTGGAGAAAGGAGATACATTACAAAAAAAATATGTATCTCCAGAATAAGCTATCAAGTCAACTAGCTATATCGGTCCTGAACGGCTTTATCGCCCAAAAATGATATTACATAAAAATAAATGCCTCCATGAAGGGGAGGCGTGTTATAATAACACAACTCAGTCAATAACCATACATACAAGTAAATGTAAGTCTATGTGCCCCGTCCTATGATCGCATCAACCTTGGCCTGTAGTTTGTTCATAGTATGGCCCTTTGTGTTGCTCAATTGACCCTGTTGCTTCTTCCTTTACTGTTGAAGTGGCTTGATCTATTGAAATGGGGGTTGGGTCATCTGTGGGTGCGTGTTGTTGCAGTCATGTGCTGTGTAGAGGGATGAGGCTTCATACTGAGCCTTTAACCTTTCTAAGTCCCTGGTACCTCCCCCTTGCTTCGTCATGCTCCATTAAGGTCCCTAGGTATCGGCTCATCTGCCCATTAAAACTCTATATTGCGCTTATTAGTTCATTGATATGGTAGGGGAGAAGAATTCCATGAAACAGCATAGGCACAGGCTTTTTCTCTAAAATAAGTGAAAGAAGGTGTTTTGGATTTCCCCTTAGCCCCCTTCATCATAGTCCCTTCTATATGGATTTCTTTATATAACCGAGGGTTTGGACCAGGCGCTTAGCCCTATGGGTGCTAAGGCTCTCAACTGTTGCGTGGGGGAATCGTTTCCTTTATAACTTGAAATTCCATTATTTTCCCCTTGCACCCCATTGGCTGATATCTCTGATGTGAAATATCTATACAATAAAACTCATAACCTATTACATCTGGGGGGTCCCTTTCTTTATCACAATCACATCCGGGGAGGAAACACAGCGAAGAGAAGCTTTACATTACATGATCGTCGACTGAAATGAACTTGCTGATGTCTTCACTTTCACATGTCTCCCTATGAGTGGTGACATGTGGCATCCGGAAACAGTGCCATAGGACCCCTAAAAATGGAAAAAACAAGTGACATGTGTCCACCTGCCATGTCATTCCTCATACGTGCCACGTCATTGGTGATGTCAGCTACCATGTTAGCTCAGTGGACCAATCAGAGGCATCCAAGTGGCCCCCTTGAGGAGAGAGAAAGTGGCCCGCCCAGTCATATTTTTGAAAGCATTTCCTTTGTATTTGAAATTCAGCCCTCCTCAACAATTTTGTTATATATCGCAATATTGGCTATTTTTAACAATTTGCGAATACAACCTCTTCTGATTGCCGATGCCATGTGGAGGAGAGAGAAAGGGGAGGCCCGACCCTCATTTTGTCAGCCTTTTCCTTTGTAAATTTTTTTCTCAGCACCCCGGCGATGTTACACCAAAACCACAAATTGGCGTTTTGCAGGTCTTTAAATTTTTTAGAACCCGCTGATATGTCAAACTGCGAGATTGTCATGATGCGGGGTTGCTGGGATGCAGAATTGTGCCACGTGGAAGAGAGAGAAAAGGGGAGGACTGACCGTTGTTTTCCCATGATTTTCTTTACTAACACTTTCTAGCCCCTCCTCGGTGGTGCAACATAATATCACAGTATTGGCCCCCTGCATGTTTTGGAGTATATTGTAACTAATTTACTGTTGGGACTGCGATACGCTGATTATCAGATAAAAGTTGTGCCAGACCCTACCGACCACCAATATGCGATATTGACAATCGGTGGATCGTTATTCCTTCCAGCATCAGTTCTCCTAACCCATCTAGACCCTACGACACCAATATGTGATTGTGATCGTGATCGGCCCTCCAAACCTCCAATTGCGATTTTCCTCCACACTTAGTTATTTTCTGGGTTTGCTTGGCTTTTCTAAGGTAGACTTCAAAATGCCTTAACTTCTACTCCAAGAGTCCATTTTCGGGCTTCCATATACCATTAGAAATATGTTTCCGAGCACTACGCAAGGGAGAGGCTATGATATGGATCTAATAGATTTTGTGGCTTGGGATAGAGGATCCAAACTTCACTGCTCTTGGGCAACCTTGGCCAATTGAAACCCACAATGCAGTGAGTGAAAACAAGTGTGATAATTAAAGAACCATTAAATTGGCACACAAGGTAGTGTATAATGCAAAAACAAAACAAATTGAAATTCAACACCAATTTGTAAGATAAAAGATCGAGTCAAAAGAAATTGATCTAGTCTATTGTAATTAAATGAAAATTTCTTTGATGTCTTTACCAAGCCACCTCATAAAATGAACTTTGAAATATTTAGAAAGCAACTAGGCCTTGTAAAAAATCCATTTCTACATTAAGAGGGGATGTTAGAATAATGTAGAGATTGAAAAGGCAGAAGAGTCTAGAAAGTTGATAAGATTGTTGAGTTGTCAAGTTTATAAGCTCTTCAAATATCTTAGATATAGAATGTGTGAGAGAAGGATCATGTGTGCCTATAAATTGAATCGTTGTAAAAGCATTTTTGAATCAATAAAGTGTGATTTCATCTTGTGACTATTGAGTCTCTTGTGTGTTTTATCTTTGATATTTTAACTGGTCCTGCATAAGGTCTAAGCTCCAGGGAAAAGAAGAAAGTTTAAATAACAAACTTCATGTCTAGAATTTAAGATAAGACTCTTATTTTCCAGGAATTACAAGTAATCCAAATTACTTGTTGGAAATGATACACCACTAAACGTATTTCTCCATTACAATTCCTCCATTACAACTCCACTTTGACTTATGTTACAAATTGCTTCATTACATTTTTAGTTTGATCCATGTGCTTGTATGGGAGTAGAACTTTTTTTAATGCTTCAACTTCTTATTAATCTTGATAGGGGGAAATTATAAAATGGTATAGCAAAGTTTTAATAAGTTCTTCTAAATTTTTAATTTAATCATGGTTTAAACATATGATTTAGATATGCAAAGAAGTTAGTGAAAAAAATTCCATATATTTTTGTAGATGTGACAAAGAGAATATGTTGGCATCGTTCAGTTTACACCATCCAATCAAAATTTGCAATTAGAAAAAAGATTAAAGTGCTCAATTCCAATAAGAGAGATGCGTAAAAATTAATTTATCATTAACTAAATAAAGACAGTTAAGAAAGTATATGTACAATATTAAAAGTCTAAATACATGAGAAATGTGGAGTAAAATTTGTACAATCAACCCCACAAAAATTCACTTGAAAACATTTGCAAGGATAGCATATAGATAAGCCTTCTTTAAATCTTTAAGGATTGAGTTATTGAATTGCATATAGATAAGCCTTCTTTAAATCTTTAAGGATTGAATTATTGAATTTTCCAAATTTTCTCAAGCACCTTTTTATTTTGTATTTGGATCACATCTCTTTCCCATTCACTTCCTCAAACTATGATTTAGCTATACATGACATGTACATGCATTCCCATGGAATTTTTTCATATGTAGAACCATTGATTTCTTCCTTCGTTATTGCACCTTAAAATTTAGATTTCCCGACACCAAATATGGAATAAGTGACCGGGAACATATTCCAATTAACATATATGAAGTTGTGCTTATTAGGTGTTTGTTTCCCATTTTTAATTCTTCATGGAGAAATACAGTGCCCTTCGAAGTAAAAAACTAACTAGCTTATATCTCATTTTCGTGAATTTATGACTGATCAACCGCCATGAAACAGGCCAGACGAGATTACCTTGTAAGTAATAGGGGTCTTGCACAGGAACTGAGTGCAAAAAGGTAGGGGAAACATGGAGAAGCGATTGATTATCACCGGTTTGCATCTAGTAGGTTAAGCAATCGATTATCAGAGGTTTGTATCTAGTTGGTTAAATTTTTACTTTCTAGGAATATAGGATCTACTCATCTTCAAAACCTGATTCGAAGAGGGTATAAATTAAAATAATGATATAATAATATTTAAAAACTTCATATTATTATTAAATATAACATTAAATCAATAATATTACGATAAATAATAATATGATAATATTATTGAAAACTTTATTTTGTTAATATCTAATTGATTGTTTAGTAAATAATATCATTAAAATGTTATTCTTAAATATAAGTTGATTGTGTTGAGATTATAGTTAATGTGGTGTTTTTATAGCAACCTATATAATAGAGATGTCAACATAATGGTTATGCATATGCTATAGGTGATATGAACGAAGAAATATCAGTTCAGAGACAAATAGATGGTAAAGAGAAAGTGTGAGAAAGTATGCATGGGTCCTATTAACCAAGATCGCATACATACGCAGGTATGATTTAGAACAGTAGCGCACACATCCTGACATATGATTGATCATGGTTTGCAGTGACAAGATCCGATTTCTGTGATGAACAATATATGGTTTGGTATACCTATGAGTGGTTGTACAGTATACGATCTGATACAAATTGGTTTGATGGAGTTGCATTGGTTGATTCTTATTTACTAATTGATTTGATGATTTAGTTGGTTTAGTAAGTTGGTGATTTGATAGAGTAATTGGTTTCATAATAATTATTTGATATCGAGCTTAATGGAAGTGGTTCTAGTATAAAAATATGATGAAATGTGGCCTAAAAGTATTGATGTTTTGAGTCAAGTGGATCTAGTATGAAATATTATGAGACGTGGTCTACAAGAGGTGCTGAGAATTAGAGCCTTCATTGAGGAAGTCAAAGCTTCATTTCAATAGTAGCTAGAGAATTTTGTGCAGGGGGTAGGAGCTTCCTTCCATTAGGAACCGGTAAATGAGATCACGGGGTTTGAGCTCCCTTGTAGTGGCTGTTGGAGAACGAAATAAGGATGTAGCCTTTTGTAGGTGGGTACTTGCACACTGGTAAAAGTCTATGGGGGTACAAAATTGTAAAATATCTCATTAAAATAAGAAAGAAGACAGAGACAATAATAATGGTGGTTTTCTCCCACATTGGGTTTCCACCTAAAAATCCTAGTGTTCAATGTGTGTTGCTTATGTGTTGTGTTATCTGCTCTTTACTGCTCATAACTTCTACTTAATAGATAAAAAAGGGCATAATGATGCACTATTTAAAGATGAATAGTTGATGGAACATATGAAAAGCTAGTTAGTTGAATGTACATGGTTTTACTTCACAAGAGTTGTGTACATATGTGGGTTGCATAAATAACAATAGCATAAAAAAATGAAAAATACAAAATGAAAATTTTGAAGTAAATTAAAATATAGATTCACCCACCCCACTACCCCCTCCTTCCCTACCCCTCAGTATTTTTCCCAATAATTGGTATCAGAACAAGTCACCCGAGCAGAAGCTTAACACTTAATAGTAGATCAAGGACAATGGGAAAGAAGCAAAAGAAGAAGAAAGATCAAAGGAAGAAGTCATTCCAAGAAAAATGTGAAAGAAATACATCAGATGAAGTAACAACTATTGATGTTAGAAAATATTCATACTCAGGAGAAGTCTGCTTTCTATTGATCAGGAATGAAGAATAATTATTAGGTACTGGCTTTTGTTCTACTTGTGATATGTTCATGTAATATTGATGATAGTGAATATGACAGTGAATCAACTGAAATTTCTCTTATGGGTAAAACTAAAAACAATCATTCAAAACTAATGGCCCTAGGAACAAAAATTAAAAGGCTTACAGATGAAAATAGAGATCATCAAAAGTTACCACAACTATTTGATGAAAGGGATTATACCTACAAAGAGGAGATTATCAGGTTAAAGAACCAGTTGAAAGAAGGAAACAAAATTGAATAAGGAATGTGGAAGCATTATAAGGAAAAGGAAGATCAATGTCAAAAGTTTCCGAATGAAGTAGCAACATTAAGAAATAAAGCGAATAAAGAAGATACACCAACCAATGAACTTTTAGAAAGAACCAATTACTGTGAAGAACTTGAAGCAGAAATCACTCTCTCAAATTCGACCTTGAAACTTCAAACAAACAATATGAGGATATTCTTAAAGAATTTGAAGAATAAGAAAACATACTTAAGAAGTAAATTATTGAGTTGAGAACTCAACTGGAAAAGAATAGAGTTGAAAATGAGGTTGAGGTAAGTTAGTAGAAAAAGATAAGCAGTTAAGATTTAAATATAGTTCAACGATATTGGAAAATATTCTTAGCAATCAAAGGTCACCCTCCATTAAGTCAGATCATGGATTTCATGAAAATATAAAATAAGAATCTAGCTCATGAGCTTCTGGAAGCAATTATAAGGTTATAAAAAAAATCATGAAAATCCAGATAAAGAAATGAGAAGTCAACAATTCCAATAACCAAAGAAAGAAAATATTCAAAAAAATCATTTTCTCCTTACTATACAAGTAACAATCAATTCTCTCCTTTACACAATAATGTTGAATGTTTTATCTATCATAACTTTGGACACTTTGTAGCCAATTGTAGAAACATATTTACAGGAAGATCGTTAGCTCCTAGGGGTTGGGTTGTGTTATATTCTTTCCATGACTAGCTCCCCTAGTTAACTGAGGGGATAGAGGGGGGGCAAAGCCCCCCTTCGTTGTATCGATTGCGCAATGGGGGGTCGTAGGGGGTTTGAGGGGGGTGGTTAGGCCCCCTCTACGAGGTCCAGGATAGCACCCCAGAGAAATTTTTCTTTGGACCCTATATAAGGTGTGTAGACCTACCTATGGTTTTGTGCATGGTTTTAACACATGGTTTTGGGCGCGATGGTTTTCTGTCCATGGTATTGGATGCTTCAGAATGTATATATATGTATTGTAACATTGAAAGGAACATAATGAAAAATCAATCTAGTAGTCTCGGTTTTGGGATTGAGAGGAAAATCTTTGTGTATATTTGTTTTATGTGTTATGCTCTCGCTATTGTTTATTTTCTGTTTTTAGAATTCGTATGCAGTTAATTTCAATACGAGGTTAAAACCTACATTTGGTATCAGAGTTATTTTGGCTTCAAGGGGACGCCTTTGTTGCCGAGTGGTTTCGATCAGGCCTATGGTAGACCCTGTTCAATGGAAGATTTGCGAGATCGATTCTGGTGGCGAAAGAAGATGGCGAGTAGTGGAAAGATACAGATTGAGAAATTTAGTGGTCAGAGTTTTGAGTTATCGAAACTCAAGATGGAGGATGTGTCGATAGATAAAGATTAGTGGATCGCGGTAGATCCAAGTACTAAACCAACAGGAGTGTTCGATGAAAAATGGAAGAAGTTGGATTGGAAGGTAAAGAGCACAATACGATTCTGTGTTTCAGATTTATTATTTCTAAATGTATTAGGGGAAGCTACGACTAAGGTTTTGTGGGACAAGTTAGCGGCTTTGTACTAATCTAAGTCTTTGGTGAATAAACTGATCCTATGGAAAAAAATGGTATAACCTGAGGATGAAAGATGGAGATTTAGTGACAGAGCATTTGAATGCATTTAATACTGTGGTAATTCAATTATTATCTGTTGATATTAAAATTTCAGATGAAGATAAGTGCATCAGTTTGTTGTGTTCTCTACCAGATTCGTGGGATAGTCTGGTTATTGCAATAGGTAGCAATGCAATTGTATTGTAGTTTGATAAAATAGTCTCATCCTTACTGACGGAGGAGATGATACAGAAAAATATGGAGAGCCAGAATGGTGATGCCTTGTCTATACGAGGAAGGTCCTAGAATAGAAACAAAATAAGTCATCGAGTGGGAGATCTAAATCTAGAGGGAGATATAAATCTTAGGGAAAACCTATAAAGGTGTGTTGGAAATGTAGAAAGGAAGGGCACTACAAAAAGGACTATAAATCTAAAGCTCCTGACAAAGGAAAGGGATATAATGATGCTCCTTTTGCAGAGGTGAAAACCACCTCAGATGAAGGTGGGGATGTGTACTTGTCTTCTTTAAGTACACATGTATATCATGAGGCATGGTTGATTGACTAAGGTGCATCCTTTCACTTGACACGAATTTCGGGCAGAAGCGATGGAGACGGCATGTTACCTGGTCAACAGATCACCTTCATCAACATTAGAGGATAAGACTCCACAAGAGGGATGGACTAGTAAGAAACCCTCTTTTTCACATCTGAGGGTATTTGGATGTGATGCATATGTACATGTTCCAAAGGAGAAAAGAACAAAGTTGGATAGTAAATTTGAAACAAAGTTGGATAGTAAATATTTATTTTGTATAAGGATGGTTTAAAGGGTTATAAACTTTGGAACCCAGTAACAAGGAAGGTTATGTATAGCCAAGATGTGGTGTTCAGAGAGGTGAAAGATGTTATTAAACATGAAGTCCAACCAAATGAACCTGAAAAGATAGAGTTTGAGCTAAAGGAGGAAGAATCAAACTCCACAGCAGAAGAGGAATCAGGAGATGAACATCCACAAACTTCGGTTGTGAGAAGATCAGTTTGAGAAAGAAGGCAGTCAAAAAGGTATAGTCCAACTGCTTTCTATTCAAATTTTTCTTTATCTATTACTGGTGATGATCCCAGAACTGTGAAGGAAGTAGTAGATTCAGAGGATGGGAAACTCTGGAAGGAGGCCATGGTTGATGAAATGGCATCTTTGCACAAAAATGAGGCTTGGGATAGGGCTAAGTTGCCGGCTAGAAGGAAACCCATTGGAAGAAAATGGGTGTTCAAGAAGAATACAAATGCAAAAGGAAAGGTGAAGAAATACAAAGCTTGGTTGGTAGAAAAAGGCTATTCCCAGGTGTCGGGAATTGATTTCGGTGATATTTTTTCTCCTGTTGCCAAGGTAGCTTCAATTAGATTACTTTTATATGTTGTTGCTTCTTTTGATTTTGAGGTAGAACTGATGGATGTGAATACAACATTTCTTCACGTAGATCTGGAAGAAGAGATCTACATGAAAAAACTTGAAGGCTTTGTAGTGAAGGGTAAGAAAGAACTAATATGCAAGTTAAAGAAGTCTCTGTGTGGGTTAAAAAAGTCACCAAGGACGTGGTATAGAAATTTGATACATTTATACGGGGACTTGGCTTCACTAGAAGCAAAGATCACTTTGTGTATTTTAAATTAATTGGTGACCGTGTTATTTATCTGGTCTTATATGTGGATGATATGTTGTTGGTTGGAAATGACAAAGAAATTATCCAGGATTTGAAGACCCAATTGTCCTCCAAATTTGACATGAAAGATCTTGGTGCTGCAAACTATATTTTGGGCATGGAAATTAAAAGAGATCGGGCAAAGAGGAAGCTCTGGTTAAACGGAAGTATGTTGAGACAATATTGCAGAGGTTTAATATGAAGGATAGTAAACAGGTGAAGGTTGTTATTCCTGTAGGTGTAAATTTATCTACTGAATCATGTCCCAAAACACAAGAAGAGGAAGAGCATGTGTCCCATGTTCCATATGCAAGTGCAGTCAGTAGCCTGATGTATGCGATGGTCTGTACAAGACCAGGCATTGCACATGCAGTGGGAGTATTGAGCAAGTTTATGTCAAAACCAGGGAAGGAGCATTGGATAACAATGAAGCTAGTCTCAAGTATTTGTGTGGCACTAGTGATTATGGTTTGTGCTACCAAGGAAGACCCGAATTGGACAGTGTCGGATATTCGTAGCTTTGTTGATGCAGACTGGGCTAGAGATCTAGATTAGAGAAGATCTACAAGTGGGTATGTGTTTAACCTATTTGGAGGTATGGTCAGTGGGATGAGTAAGAAACAATCTGTAGTGGCACTATCAACTACAGAGGCAGAATACATCGCAACCACTCATGCAAGCAAGGAAGCAACCTGGTTTCAGAGATTGTGTTAAAGTATGGAGTTAGTACAGGGAGCTATAAGAATATACTGTGATAGACAATGTGCAGTTTTCTTGGCAAAGAACCCTACTTATCATTCAAAGACAAAGCACATCGATGTTCAATATCACTTTGTGAGGGATATGATAGAATACAAAAAGGTGTTGCTAGTAAAGGTGAACACATTGAAGAATAATGTAGATGCATTGACAAAATCTCTGAGCTCTGGGAAGTTCCCTTGGTGTAGAGAAACAATGGTCATTACAGGGCTGGATAAATGACTAAGCTCTCCTATGGCCCCCTATGGAAAGAAAAAAAACAAGTGGGAGAATGTTGGGTTGTGTTATATTTCTTCCACGACTATCTCCCCTAGTTAACTGGGGGGTTAGAGTTGGGGCGGAGCCCCCCCTTCGTTGTGCCGATTGTGTATTGGGGGGTCATAGGGGGTTTCAGGGGGGAGGTTAACCCCCCTCTACAGGGTCCAGGGCAACACCCTGAGGAATGTTTTTTTTTGGACCCTATATTAGGTGGGCGAACCTACCTATGGTTTTGTGCATGGTTTTCGCACATGATTTTGGGCATGATGGTTTTCAGTCCATGGTATTGGATGCTTCAACGTGTATATATATGTATTGTAACATTGAAAGGAACATAGTAAAAAATAAATCTGGTAGTCCCAGTTTTGGGATCCAGGGGAAAATCTCTATGTATATTTGTTTTATGTGTTATGTTGTCGCTATTGTTTATTTTCTGTTTTTAGAATTCGTATGCAGTTAATTTCAGTATGTTGTTAAAACCTACACTAGGTGCTTAGGATTCTTTAAGGGATATTGTTTTTCTTTCAACATGTTTGGTCACAAAGCTACTAATTGCAATAAGAGGAATATGAAACAAAAATATTATGATTTCTCTGCTCCTTATTCTGGTCATATAAAAAGTTATACTTGTAACAAATTTGGACATAAGGTCAAACAAAAGAAAAGAGTGGGATAAGTTTCAACACAGAAAGTGCAAGAAAAATTGCAGGAAGAAGGAACGTCAGTTTGATATGTAGAGAAGATTGTCCCTACTACATTCCATTACTCTTAAATCATAATTCAGGGGGGGTTATGAATGCATATCTTGGTGATAGTTCTCTAGTTTGGTTTTGATATTCATTTGAAGATCCTTATACTGATGAAATTTCATTAATGAAGTAGCAGTGAAAGGAATATGTATGATATTTCAGGGGGAGTAATAGTTATGAAAAACCAACACTTTACTTTTTGTACATGGATCTCATGAAGGACAATCGTGTATATATGTGAATATTGATCTGGACAATCACACATGTTTCTCTAAGATAAAGAAACAATAGGAAAGAATCATGGGAGTTTCTAATATGCTTCAATCAGTTGCTACTTATCTTTCTGGTTTTGATATTGACTTGTTGCATACTTAGAAATGATGTTGATTCATGATGGTTCATGAGTTACTACAATGTGTCATTCTTGTTTTGGTTCTTTAATGAATTTGTTGATTGATGAAGTGGATATAATCAAAATTGAAAATGAATGGTTGGAACAAGTTCAAGGGGGGCATTTTTTATTCTTTTCATAGAACATTGTTCCCATTATAACTACTTGAGCACTACCTTCTAAATGAAAATGTTTTCATGGTTCATTCATTACTTGCTAACAATGATATATTCTACATATATTGGGTGTTGATGTTTTTGCTTAGTTCTATGTCTTATAGAACTAAAGTTTCTTGGTGATGCTTGAAAGCATTGGTCATATCTTGATGTTGTTTGTCTTTTGATGTAAAGGTCATGTAAAGAACCATGCTTTTAATCATTATAAAATTTAGTCATATATGGGTGATTGGGGTAAAGTCATTTAAGTATGTAACCCCATTATTTTGGGCATTTGATGTAATAGTGAGTCAAATATGTAACCCCATTGTGTTGGGTGATTGATGTAAGCATGGGCCCTTCGTGATAGAAAATGTCTTATCTGATTGAGTCATAAAATCTTGTATATCTTTGAGGTTTCAACATATGCTCAGGGGGGAGCATGGTCAATATACAATCTTCATCTTCAAAAGATCAACCCTACACTAATACTCACTACATAGGAGAAGAGAAGTCTTCATTCGACATTGGTCAACCCTTTTCCCTTGATGTCAAAAGGGGAGAGAAGCTTGGTGTTTGGAGAGAAGTTTGGAAAGCTGTCTTGGGAGAGAAGCTTGGTATGTTTACAGACATGTCTGCAAGTATTTACAAGTGGTGGTGACCAAACACCAAAGTGCTTGCCATCAATTCCAAAGGGGGAGATTGTTGGCATTATGGATAATGTGTTGTCCTTGATGGCAACCTACTTGATAGAGATGTCAACGAAGATGGCACAAGTGATATGAACAAAGGAATATCAGTTCAGACATAGATGGATGGTAAAGAGAAACTGTGAGAAAGTATTAGTGGGTCCAATTAAGCAAGGTCATGTACATAAGTGGGTATGATTCAGAACTGTAGTGTATACCTTCTGACATATGATTGATCTTGGTTTTTAGTGACATTGTTACACTGAAATTTGTCACCATGACTATTTGCAGTTAATATGGCTCCATCAATAGTCATATTATCCTCCTTGTCAAGCCTTATAACTCTGCTCTCCATGTCAAACTTCAAAAAAGAGAGAAAGTCATTAAAAATCATGTTTATCTCTGGGTACGCAGGTTCTCTCTACCTTGCCTGTGTGTACGCATCCCAAGCTCATTGTACCTGCGTACTTGTACGCTCCCTGTTGATGTTTTCACTGAAGTTCGGTACGCCCATAGCGCTGAAAATAACATGTTAAGCCAATTCGACCGATGAATACCGATAATTTGTCGGATCATGACAACTAGAACTTTATTGATTGACTCAACCAGACTGTTGGCTTGTGGATAATAAGGAGTAGAGATATCGTGGCACAAACCAAGCTGGTCTGTAAGTTCGGTCATCATGATGTTTCGAAAATGGCATCCATGGTCAGAAATGATCGCTTGTGGGAAACCAAACCTAGCGATAATATGATTGAAAACGAAAATCGCTGTTGTTTTACCATCTGCCTCAAATGTAGGCATCGCCTCGGCCCATTTAGTAAAATAATCAACCACGAGGATGATATATGCATGCCCCCGCCCGAGTGAGGGTTACAAGTTATGAAGTCGATACCCCATTGGGCGAAAGGACCGACGGTAATTATAGGGTGGAGAGGAGCAGGTGGTGCGCGCATCTTTCGATCAAATACCTGACAATTGTGGCATTTCCGGACCGCAATAATACAATCTTTGAATAAAGACGGCCAGAAGTAGCCAGCACGCAATATCTTTTGGGCAGTGGCATACCCAGACACATGACCGCCACATGCTCCAGAGTGACAGTCATTTAGAACCCTTTCAACCTCTTCATGAGTTAAACAACATCGAAAAACCAAGTCTGCCCCACGACGATAAAGAGTATCTCTAATAATTTTAAACTGTTGGGACTGAAATCGAATTTTTCGATGCTCTGACTTGGAAAGTTCAGGCCGAAAGGATTGGGTCTGGAGATAGACGATTATATCTCCATACTACGGATCTAAAGTGCTGATAAGAAACAAAGATTCATCTATGATGGACTCTTCTACCACTGTCTCTGTGTCAGCACGCGGGAAGTCACACATCAACTCCGCGAAAACTAAGGATTTCTTAGACTTGGATTTCTCGAATTCCAAATCGAACTCTTGCATGATAACGATCCATTTAGAGTACTTTCCCCCTAGCAATTGTCTAGTCAAAATATAAATCATAGGGTTGCAATCTGAAATCACAGTAGTTTTGCGAAGTAGAATGTAGTGACGAAAACGCTGGACAGCTTAAACAGCTGCCAGGGCCAATTTCTCCACATGTGAATATTTTAACTCAGTTGGATTCAAGGTCCGACTAAGATAATATATTACATGTTCTGCTCTGAATGCATCTTCCTGTACTAGCACCATTCCAATAGTGGAATGCGAAGCCGCGAGGTATAAGAAGTAATCCTGGCTGTAGTTGGGAGGATGCAGCAACGGTGCATGGGTCAACGCGTGCTTGAGAGCATCAAAAGACTGCTGAGCAATCTCGTCCCAAAAGAATTGAACGTTCTGTTTTAACTACCGGGTAAAACCCTTAGTGACCTCGGCGTAGTTCGGAATGAATCGGCGTAGAAAGTTTGCTTTCCCTTGCAAACTTTGGAGTTGGCGTAAACTCAAAGGAGGAGGCAATTTGATGATTGCTTCTACTTTTGAGGGATCGACGCGAATGCCGGCTTTGGAAACAAAAAATCCTAGCAATCGACCCGCTTCTATACAAAACACACACTTGTGCGGATTTAAATGAATGTGATAATGCCTACACCTCATGAAGTTTTCTCGTAAGTGAACAATATGATCGGCTCGATGTAAAGAATGAGCAGGCAAATCGTCTAGATAAGGTTGCACAATGTGCTTGATGTCATGAAACGCATAAGACATGGCCCTCTAAAAAGTGGCTCCGGCATTTTTGAG